>SNQJ01S0011859.1:311263-323837 GCA_010110895.2 Picea sitchensis | reverse complement strand
AAACAATCACACACATACACAGTACACCAGTGTTTTACGTGGAAACCCAAATCGGGAGAAAACCACAGAATGTTTTTTCTTATATGTCTTGAATAATTACATTCATTGGAAGCACCAACTTCCTTTGTTTTCCAGCTGCAACTAGAAGGAGGATCCAACCCCCTAGTTTCTCAGGCTACAACCTGAGGGAAGCTCCAACTCCCCAAATCTCTAACAACACTTAAACAAATCAGAGGGGTGATATTCCTTAAAGAATATGAAGTTGAACTCATAATGGAAGAGAAACATCAGAAGAAATAGATATTAAAAGAACTATTGTCTTGCTACCATGTGCAGGAAGAAGCACCAGATGTAGATTATCCATGAAACATTCAGATTGAGGAAGGAGAAGGGGAAAGAGAAGTGGAAGGTCCACCCATGGAATCAGAAGCATTCATTGTGCCAACAAAGGTGAAGAAAGTCAATATTGAAACAATTGAGAATCCCAAAATGGCCAGCATTGGAGACTACTGGGACTAGCAAACAGTGGAAAGAATAATAGAGTTACTCCACGAGTACAATGACCTGTTCCCAACAATGTTCACAAAAATGACAGGCATAGAAGGAGAGGTAGGAAAAATGAAGATACATCTCAGAGCGAAGGCAAGACCGAGCAGACAACGACCATATAGACTAAATCCGATCTGTAAGGAAAACGTCAAAGTTGAAATCGATAAGATGTTGGAGGCTAGAATCATAAAACCAGTAGAGGAGTCTGAATCGGTAATATCAATGGTAGTCCAGGAGAATAAACAGGGGGGAATAAGGATATGTTTCGACCTAAGGAAGTTGAATGATGCGTGCCTACATGATTCGTTCCCTACTCCTTTCACAAATTAGGTGTTGGAGAACGTAGGAGGACAGGAAGCTTACTCATTCACCGACGGATTCTCAGGCTACCATCAAATCAATATAGCTCGAGAAGATAGATACAAGACCACTTTTTCCACAGAATGGGGATCCTACCAATACATAGTCATGCTTTTTGGACTGAAGATTGCAACAACAATATTTTCTAGAGTAGTCATAGATGCATTCAAAGAATTCATCCACCAATTTCTAGAGGTATATCTGGATGATTGGACAACCTATAGTCTGTTGAAAGACCATGTAGAGGTCTTGCGGCTGATGTTAGAAAGATGCAGAAAAGACCAGATATCATTAAACATCAAGAAGTGCATCTTTGGAACACCCTTTGGGATATTATTGGGCCATATAGTATGCAAACAAGGCTTGCTAGTAGATCCTGCCAAGATTGCAGTACTTGTTAATCTACCACCACCAAAACTAGTCTGTTAGTTAAGATCAACATTGGGACACATGGAATTGACTACAGGAAATTTATAAAAGGGTATGCACAGATCACTGAGCAAATGGAGAAATGTTTAAGGAAATACACCAATTTTGAGTGGAATGAGGACTATCAGTGCAGATTGGACACCCTGAAAGAGAAGATGGCAATCACAACAATAATAGTATTCTCGGATTGGGAAAAGACATTCCATGTGCATGTAGATGCATCAACCATAGCAGTTGGAGCTATTCTGGCACAACTAGGAGTAGGAGAATTGGACCATCCGATAGAATTTGATATCAGAAAACTGTCAGAATCATAGAAAAATTACAATACCATAGAGAGGGAAGGCTTATCTATGGTCTACGTGCTTTAGAAGTTCAGACATTACTTATTGGGAAAAAAATTTAAGATGCTCACAGACCGTTCATCTCTCAAATACCTCGTCAACAAGCCATTGTTGTGGGGGGGAGAATTTGTCGATGGTTATTTTTGTTTCAATAATTTGACTTCGAAGCTATAGTCAAGCTAGGAAAGTTGAATACAGGACCTGATCACCTATCGAGGATCACCAATGAGGAGGAACCTATGAATCTAGAGGACAACTTTCCCGATGCACATCTATTTTCATTTCAATTGGCTGATGAATATTTCAGAGACATCATTCAATACTTGAGAACATGGACGATGCCACAAGAATTCAACACCATACAAAAGAAGAATCTGGTAGTCAGGGCTGCAAACTATCAATTGATTGCAGAACACTTATACAAAATGGGTGCAGATATCATCTTGAGAATATGTGTGATAGAACATGAAAGACCTAGGATTTTAGCAGAAGCCCATGATGGAATAACAGGAGGACATTATGCAGGAAAAGCTACCGCGTAGAAGGTATTTCTCTCAGGACTATGGTGGCCGACTGTTCATAGAGATTCAAAGGACTACTTCCAGAGATGTGATGTATGTCAGAGGGTTGGTAAACCGAACAAAAGGGATGAGATGCCCCTGAGACCACAAGTAACCTTGCTGGTATTCGACAAATGGAAAATAAATTTTGTGGGACCAATTAACCCACCAACAAAGAGATCAGGAGAAAGGTACATTATTATTGCGACATAATACTTGACAAGATGGGCAAAAGAAACACTAGTAAAATATTGTAGTGCAGAGACAACATCACACTTCTTGTTTGAGCACGTGATCACTAGATTCGGATGCCCAAGGATTTTGATGAGTGACCAAGGAACTCACTTCAACACTATTAAGGCTATTACTGAAGAGTTTTAAGTTTATCATCAAAAGAGTACACCATATCATCCTCAAGCAAATAGAACAGTGGAAGGATTTAATAAAATCCTTGAAAATGCACTAACAAAGATATGCAATGTTAATAGGGACAATTGGGACTTGAAGATACCAGTAGTACTGTGGGCATACAGGACCACATGCAAAAAATTGACAGGGTAGACACCATTTAGATTGGTGTATGGACAAAAAGCAATGGTTCCATTAGAATTTATGGTACCTAGTCTGTGCGTCGCAACAATTACAAACATGACAGAGAAAGGCGTAGTACAAGAAATTTTATGTCAGCTGATGATCATGGAAGAATATAGGATTCTAGCAGGGTTTCACCAAGAAGTACAGAAAGCAAGGGACAAAGCTTGGCATGATAGACATATCAAGAGGAAAAATTTCAAGGAGGGAGACTTAGTCTTGGTGTACGACAATAAATCTCTTCAACACCCCAGGAAACTTAGAATGCATTGGCTGGGACCATACGAAGTAAATACTGTCACAAATGGGGGAGTTGTATAGTTGCAAGATTTAGCAGGAACATAACTCAAAGGGAGGATCAATGGGAGTCGACTGAAGTTGTATAGGGACAGTCAACCTCCTAGCAATTAAAAAAAAAAAAAAAGCGTAGCAACAGAGGGGTGACTACGCCAAACATCAAAAGATAGCAACAAAGGGGTAGCACATCGAAAAGAGAATGTGCACACACACTCGGGAATGTTAGTGCGACGAAGAAAGGACCAAAGGTCACTAAAAGGCAGAAACAACATAATGGAAAATATGCGCGAACTGATGGAGGCTATCACAATTGAATGCCAAGAATGATTGATGGCACGTCGCATTAATCATGCCAACTGGCGACGTCGAGATAATTGAATGGAAAGTACGTCGGTTCATTTAAAATGGAACTTGGGTAACATATCTGATAAGCTTCACATGATTCCTATATAAATCCAGTAGGTGGATATTAGAAAGGTTATTGTGAAATTAGGGAAATCACAGAGCAATAGAGTATACAAAGAACAGAGTGAATTTTCAGAAGTTACAGAGCCAATTAAGCTTGGTGGAGAACATCATTACCACCATGGCACCACCCAAGATACGAGCTTCGAGCCAAGCTTTCAAACAACCTCAAAGCAACATCAGAGCACCACCACAGCCACAGGGAAGTGAACAACAACCACCTCAGCCTCCAGAAGCCGTCAACTTGGATGAAATCCTGTCGCCCAACATGGAACCAAGAATCCCCACACCAGTCATGAACGAAACCAAACAGACTGCACCAGTGGGCATGGACATTGATATGCCAAAAGTGGGACAGGGCCAGTAGGCTGAAGACGTAAGAAATAATTCGCACCCATAAAACCCTGAAGAAGCCTGGAGAGTTAATGGGACGATCCTGAACCAGACAAAAATGGCCACACCAGAAAGATCACACATTGTCACGTCAGAGAAGCCACAGGAGGTCATAGTAGAAGATGTTACTGGAAGGGAAGAGGAGTATGAAGAAGAGAGAACAATGGAGGTTGGAACCTCGAGTCAGCCACCATAGTGGAAGGACAAGCAACTAGTAGCACTATCACCGCGCAGACAGGCTGCCACAACCATAGTCTTGCCACACATTCCATATAGGGTACGTGTAGAGGGTAACATGTTAGGCCACATGGAAAAACTATGGTACTTGGATCACAATGTGACCGACACCGAAAAGTTTCTGGAGTTTGCCAAGAAAGTTTACCTGGATAATATGGGTATAGGACCCTTTAGTGAACCAATTAACCAACCAAAACAGTGGGTAGCCGGACTGGCCAAAGCTTGGATTCTAGTCCTATTGAAGATATTTCACTTTGGAGGGACCAAGACGTAACTAACTGCTTCAAGCAACTGATGGAAGTTACCCATGGAGGATACCTATGGGTGGAAGTGCCCGTCTCGATAGACGTAGATCTCATTACATATATTACAGGGCTTCCATCTTGAGGGGAGACACTCGCGCAGTACCTCAATGACAAAATGAAGGAGAAGGCGTTGGCCGAGGAAATGAAGAAAGCGTACGATACAGAAGAGGGTCATGCAGAATCATAATTAAGCGCATTAGTGATGCATCCAAAAGGATGGCAAAAACAATCATGGCATGCAAGTTACTCAGAAAGTATTGCAAGGAGGAATTTCCTGCCAGGTTTGTTGCAACAACAACATAGTGTGCAGAGGGTGCCATACTTAGTTGGGCCCCATATTTGTTAAATCTGTTCTTGGAAGACTGGAAGGACGAGCAGGACCTGGGGACATAATTTCACTATTCTTGGATACTCTTCCTGATCGCCTTGATCGGATGGAGGGAGGCTAAGTATACATACCTCGCTGATAGATCCAATCTTTTCCATGCAACACAATACCTATCATTGGGGAGCACTTCAAACCCTAAGAACAAAAGTGTGAATGCAGGCATGTTCGCAGGGTATTACAATGACTTGCATGAAAACATCGCCAACACTTGGCGGATTACACCAGAAGTGGTCATGCAATATCAGGGCATAGCCAAATTTAAAGTGACAAGGTAAACAGTATGGATCCAAGCATGGAAGGACCCCAATAACGAATGGCTACAACTGCGGTACTATGTCAAGGAAGAAGACATAGAAATGGCCATCAAAGGTTGGCACGATGACTAGAGGATTCCAACCATGAATCAAGAGAAGTCCATGGATAAGGAGGATGATGCAGGACAAGAATAGGCACTTGCAGGAGACAAAGAGGTGCCCAAGAAGCCAAATCCAGTTCAGAACCTAGCACAACAGAAGAAAGGGGGTGCGTCCAAGAAAGGTACGCAGGCGGGGAAGAAGAACAACACCTAGGTGTCAAAGGAACAACGAAGACAACATAGGGGACCACATCAAGTGCTACTCAATAGGAGAAAGGAGGGACCAAGAGGCTAATCATACAAATGAGGGGTGCGTGCAAGAAAACTAAGGCAGACAAGACACCACCATAATACACAATCACTGAAGACGACGCAAACCTTGTGGCCCAAATGGTCTAGGATCGAACAACGAAGGATTTTGACGATGCCCAGTACTAGAGGGACATGATTCAAGAGGAGATGGAAGACGTGAGTAATCCCCTCAAGAAGATAAGAGAAACATAGAGGGCCAACAAAGAAATAGAGGCAGTCCTCGGAGCATCACAGACAGGATCCAAGGTTGTGCCAAGCGAGCAGGATATGATCTAGACGATGGCACAGGCGAGCTCAACTTTTCACATTACACCCAACATGTTGCGCATCGATGAAATTGTAGGCCAGACACCATTGAAAGACCTAGAAAAAATACAATTGGTAATGATGCAGATACCAACCAAGGCACTGTATAATCTACAAGCCAGCATTGTGCAAGAGGTATAGTCGTGCACACACACAAACGCAACAGAATTGCAGCATGCGAAGCATAGAAAAGAAACACTGGAGTTGGTGCTCGAGAAAGTTAAGCTCGAGACCAAGGAAAAGAAGGATTTCACGGATAGGCTCGAGCAAGGATTGGTTGTAGCCTATGACAGAATTACAAAGAGCACGCAGACAAGAGAGCTTATGACGACGCAAAAGATTTATCATATTGTGCAAACAATCAATCAACATAAGCAAGAGATCGAGAACCTCTGGGAACAAATCATCCATACCACTCCTTCAGAGGTAAAGCAGTAGAGGAAGAAAGAAGCAATAGAGTAGATGGAGGAGATAGAACGACAAGTCCGCGCAGCTGCCAAATTGTTCGATGATGCAGCAGAACTATGGACAAAGATGGAAGAGGATCAATAGGTCCAACAGTGGGACAAGGAAGAGGAGAAGATAAGAACAACTATCCAAGACCTCAAGCAAAGTCAGAAGATGATGGTGATCACTTGGCACCTCTAAGGAGTACAAGATATGAAGAAACTGCAAGCAGAACTCATAGCCGTGTAGACACAGAAAAAGGATCAACAATCTCAAATGGAACCACTCCAAGAGAGAGCAGCGGAAGTCATTGTGTAGGCATAAGAGGAATAGAAGAACATGGCCCAAATTCAGGCACAGTGCACAGAGATGATCAATAAAGAGGTTACAACGCAAGCAGTGGACGCACTCAAAGAAAATACCGTGCAGGCTCAGACACAAGAAAAGGAACTCAGAGAGAAGCTCTAGACTCTCCCAGGAGCTATTGAAGAAACACACAAGGTTTAGGTGGCTCGAGAAGAGCCACATGTCAGTGTTGGGGGACCTGTTGAATGCAGGCCTAGTTAAGAGAAAAGGTTATTTTTAGAAAAGAAACATGCACGGAGGAAAAGACAACTGGAAGGAAAAGCAACACGTGCAAGTGGAGTAGGCGAGGTGCACATGAAAAGAATACCTAACGATGCTAGGGTTAGGGTTTTTGTAATGTATTGTAATGGATGATGAGCCAAAGATATAAATAAGTAGTACTTAGAAGGAAGGGACATATAGAGAGAGATCGACAGAGAAGAAGAGAGAATTATAAGAACTATACAAGTCGTTAAGCTGGTGATCTAGGGAAGTAGTAAGTGACTCTATCCTGAGGGTTAGATCACAAGCTGAGGAGCCTGGTGCAATATAGTTAGCCTCACAGGGATCGAGGAGCATGTTGAGGAAAGTGGGATCCAAGAATGTAAACACGCGCGATGTGATATATTAATGAACCATAATAAGAAGCTTGAGAGTAAGATATTTGTGGACATAGCCCAGGAGGGGGTGAACAATAGTAACACCTATTTTGTGTGAATGAATGTAATCGTCTTTATTTGTTGTTAAATGTTGAATGTTAGATGAATGAATGAACTAGTACATCTGGTATTCCACATGCATGGATAGAATGACTGTTATAATTAGATGTTAGACTGAATGAATAAATATTACAAAATGTAACTGCAGATCTCCACTCATTCCCTGGTTGAAAACACCTGAGTATTGCATCCACCCATAGAGCTATCTTGGGTGAGACTACGCAATACACTCTGTGTGTTTCACTACCTTCTGGTCTACCAGAGGGGCCAATAGTTTTAAAGGGATTTTGTTGGGAGCTTATCAAATCTGAACCAGGTTCAATCTAAGATAGCAAGGTAGAACCATAATATCCCATAAATAACCATAAGTAAAAGACATATAATCTAAAGCTAACAAATGGGTCAGTCCGACACCCAATTCCTTAAGAGTGTTAATGGCCTCCTAAGTAAATCTTAGGGCTAGTTGATCTTTCAAAATAAGCTACAAGAGAATCATGAAATAACTACATATATCATAGAATATTTTTTTACAGTTAATTCCCACATTTAGAAAAGTATATGTGGACTACCTCTTCAAAAGGAGACCAATTATAGGCTAGCAGAGGAAAATGTGTGATCGTACAGACAACATCAGTTAAATAACCAGACATAAAAATAAAGAGCAATACCTTGGAGGTGCTTCTTGATATTTTTGAACCTCTTGCTTGATGTTAACATAGAGGATGTGAGCCCAATTAAATACTCCTTCTTTGAGAACTTGGTGAATCAAGGGAACCCAACTCAATTTAAAATTAGAATTATCCTTCTCACAATAAAGGTGACAAAGAATGATGTCTGTCAGCTTGGAAGGATTCCTCAACCGTGGAACATGGTAAATTTGATCTCCAATAACTTTGAAGGAATTGGGATCATGCCACCAATTCCTGATTAAATCCTCCATTTGTATATCTTCCCCCTCCACTTCCTTCTGAATGAATTTCTTAATATAAATATCATCTAGAAAAATTGTAGGCACATGTATTTTATACATATTGGCAATCTCATCTAGACAAAAATACCCAATTTGTGAAAGCATTTGAAGGAGATTTTCTAAACAAATAGTCTTTTTGTCTCCAAATCTTGGGATTTTTGGAATAAGGATTTTCTTGGGGTTCTACAACGGTGATATAGTATCATCTTTGACCTTTAGAGAGAACCCTTTTCCCAAGGAAGTGCACCCATTTTTTTAGTGGGGGCTTGGGAATTTTTTTCCAAGGTTTTTTCAAGATTGGTCATGGTGCTCTCAGCTCTGCTCACATTTGTTTGAGTTGGAATTCTCTCGGGAGGTATCTTTTTGAGGATTTTCTTTTATTTCTATTCTTACACTCCAATCCAGAGCTTGGATCTATTTCTAGTTGGATAAATCATGGGACATGTGCCTCTGTTCCAGAGATTGTATGGCATACCTCATTATTCAAATCTCATATTACCTCCACGCATCACTGGAGTTGTTGGAGCCTCTCTCTCACAAAGTAGATTTCAAATTAGTTTGATATTCCATTTCCTAAAAGTATTTTCACACATAGAAACAGAAAATGCAATAGTTGTTTCATTCTAAAGAGCTTTGGAAAATGTTAGCAGAGACTCAACCAATGTTTACCGAGGAAATTGAGATGTTTTCCTATGAAAACAAATTTTATGAAGCCACTAGTGTCATTGGATTGCATGTTTCAGATAGTTTTTTGTTTCACATTGTTGAATGTAAAGCTCCAAAAGAAAGTTGGGACACATTGGATTCTTTATTTGGTAAAGTCAATGAATTTTGGAGCCCTACAATTGGAAGTATAGATTTCATCACATGTATCTAATGAACCTGCATCCGTTTAAGATTATCTTGCAAAATTCAGGATACTGGTGGATCAACATCTGGAAAAACCAAATTGAACGAAGAGTGGATTTCCTTGATTTTATCCAAGATAAAAGGTCATTTCCAGGTATTTTCTTATACATTTGATTCTACCATGGATGCACTGGGAAGTGATTTTAAAATACCCTCTTTTGAGCTTTTTTGTGAGCATCTTACTGGGGAACAATATAAGCATATGCAATTAGATTATCTTTCTGCCTCTAAGAATCAAGCTATTGTGGCTCATACCTCCAAAGGTAAGCACAAAAATTGATATAATCAAAAGTAAGATTCTTCTCACGCTGGTGAGTCGACATCCAAGCCTCAACAGAGAACATACTATTTTCCTCCATCTTCTAAGTCCGATGAATATTTCTCCACGAAAAGGAAGAACAAGTCAAGTGAAACATGCATTTTCAATGGCGGGCGAACATGCCAAATCCAAATGTTGGTTGAAACTTGAAGATTTGAATGAAGCCATGAGGCAACCAAAAATTTCAATGCGCAAACCTTCTTAATCTGGTAAATGGCATGCTTTATCTGCTCAAGATTTATGTGCATCTTTAAATACCTGGATACTTGATTCTGGTGCATCACACCACATGACTCATTCTCATGACTTGTTTCCTTCCACATCCAAATGTAGCATTTCATAGATTGTAGTTGAATACTCTACACAACTTGATCTTTTAGGATCAGACAATGTGCAGTTTCATGATAGACACATCAATGATGTTCTTCTTATTCCTGACATCTCTGCAAATTTCTCTATGTATGAGATTTGTCATTCTCGTAATGGGAAAACAATAGAGTTTTCTCTTAATGATGTAGTCATTTGAGAGCAATAGAATCTGGAGATTGTTGTTTCTTTTGGAAGAGTTGATCATAGTTCCTGGTTGTATAGGTTTTCTTCTTTTGATCTTTCCTCTAGTTCGTCTTTTATTACACATGTCGATTCTTTGAGTAGGATTTGGCATGAAAAAATTGGACATTTAAACTATATATATTTGCAGCATTTGAACAAACAAAATTTGGTGCTTGGTCATCCTAAAGTTTCTTGTATTGATGGATTTTGTCTAGGTTGTGTCCTTGGGAAACAACATCAAGATCATTTTCCTAAAGGAAAGGCCTTGCATGCTATGACACCTCTAGAGTTGGTACATACTGATCTCATGTCATTTCCGACTCGTTCATTTTCACGGGCTGAGTATGCACTCACTAAATTAATTAATGACTTCTCAAGTTTCTCTTTGGTGTACTTTCTTAAGTACAAGAGGGGTATTTTCTACTTTTAAGACTTTCAAGGATTTTGTTGAGAAATAGTCCTCTCTTTCTATCAAGAAACTAAGCACATATAATGGGGGGGAGTATGTCAATCAAGAATTCAAGGATTTTTGTAGAGAACACAGAATTCAATATTAGCACTCTATTCCCTAATCCCATTAGCTAAATGACATTGTTAAAAGAGAGAACTGGAAACTAAAAGAAATGACAAACTACATGATTTAGTCCAAGAACATGGAACCTTCTTTCTTTCACAGTTGAAGCAATAAATTGTCCCAATTACATTTAGAATTAGATGCATCATAGAGCAATGTTGTATATGATCCAAACAAATCTTGGAGCCATGTTAAGACCAATATCTCTACTTTTAGATTATTTTGCAGTCGAACATGAGCCTTAATTCCATATGAAACACACAAAGCTATGGAGAAGAAGAGCCAACCATTGATATTTGTTCGTTATTGTGAGTATATGAAGGTATATAGGTTATTTGATCCTATTTCTAAAGAAATATTCTTTCAAGGAGCTACCCATTTTGATGAGGTCTTCAACCCCACATCATCTCCTTCTCCACCCTCAGATTCTCATGATGACAATAGTGTAGATCATGCTAACAATTTTTATTTTGTAGAAGAAGAAGATAATCAACATATAGAAGATGAAAAAAAAAATAGAAGAAAATCTACAATCAACAATTACAAATGATCAAGGTGGATATCGATGGCCACCCACCTATTCCAACTAGCTCAAAACAATCTTTTGACAATTTACTATTTTTAGCAATTTTTCGGTTCCTAAACTTCCGGGGCCATTTTGAGGGTCTAAATGAAGTTTTTTAGGGATAGAGCACTTCAATGATAATCGAAGGCTCTAATTGAGCCCCCAAAATGAATCTACTCTATGATACATTTCCAACGAGCTATTGTGCCCCCCAAATGGAGATTGTATGCCAAAGTTATGCCCCCACAAATTTGATACACCAAACTACCCAAAACTAGGTCCACAAAATTGTTGGTTTTTCATCTTCCGTGGTTAGGGTTTTGGATTTTCTTTATGTTAAGAAGGTCTTTAGAGCCTCATTGTAATAATCTTCTTACGAATGTGAGTAGTCGTCACATCTCTTCTTAGAGATAAGATGTCACCATTCTAGCGAGTCTTTCACTCTGTATTTCTACAGTTTTGTACATTTCGCTCTTTAATAGAAATTGTGTATTACTATATACATTTCGCTCTTTAATAGAAATTGTGTATTACTATATCTGTGTGTTTATGGTTGCATCTCTAATATTTCTGTTATATTATTGGATATCTTAGATATCTCTATACATTTCTTTATTATATCTCTAGTCTCATTTTGTGCTGAAAATAATTCGGATCAACAAAACATGAGTAGCCTAAATAGATACAACTTGATCGAGAACAACATCTCAGGAGGAGCTTTCATGAAAAAAAGAAACCTAACATGTATGTCTATGGTTTCAACTATTTGGATATAGTTTTGATTTTTTTTTCAAATTTATAAATATTTTATATAGTTTCTATAAAATTTTAGTGATTTTTAAGATAAAATAATTTTATTTTATGCAATTTTGGAAATCCTTTTAAAAAAAACATGGAATTCTGTGAATCTTTTTTTTAGAAAAATTATGAAAAGCTACCCCTTTTGGATAAATTTAACCCCTAAAATCATTAATGATCCTTCACCATCTATGTTCCTATGACTTTTTCTCCATTTTTCCAAGTTTATATCTAGGTACCTTAGTGTCTTTTTCATACTTAGCTAAATTACACTTATAAAAAAGATATTAATGTACATAACCATGTGATTAAGTTTACTTAAATCAGTGCATTGGGTGAACTTCCAAACACCTATTTATTGCAAGAGGCCAACTTCCCAACGAACTACATTCAATGTTATCTTCTCTCACTCTATGATATAAATAGAGGAGCTCTTCCTTGTAATTACACACAACAGATCTAATAAATCTTAAGTATTCTCGGGT
>SNQJ01S0011859.1:279422-295858 GCA_010110895.2 Picea sitchensis | reverse complement strand
CACTTCTTATTCCATAGTTGAAGTAACCTCGGCTTTTATTGTAATAAGCTGGGTCATTATGCGCATGAATGTAGGAAGAAGAAGATGATATGTTAACACCTGTAAGAACTATGAAAGATTATTTATTCCTTACTTGTAATGTGTGAGACTTATAATGATATTTTGCTTATAGATAATGGGTGTAACAATTGTATGAAAGGAAATATAATCATAATTGCAAACTTAAATGACTCAGTAAGGAATAAAGTTAAATTGGGGGCATACAATATTGTAAATGTTATAGAAAAAAGAATGGTCGACATCCTCACCAAACAAGACCAAAAAAGACACATACCACATGTGTACTATGCCCCAGGTTTGAAAAATAATCTCATTTGTGTTGGTCGACTTATCCAAAAAGGGCAAATGTAATTTTTAAGGGAGCATCAATTTTTCCACAATTTTTCACGAACTTCCTATAGTATCTTGTAAGTCCTAAGGATCCATGCAATATCTTCAAGGGGTATTAAGAAAAGGAATATAATAATATATTCCTAAGTCCTAAGTCATAATTCATGATTTTATATCCTAAGTTCCCAAGTGATAGGACGATTTCCTAAGTGGTGGTGAAGTAGTTCTTTGGTTGCCACTTGTAAAAAAAGGGAGCATCCATATATATAATTTCGGCTTACTAAGGAAGCCATTCTTTCTATCATTCCATTGTGACTATTCTTTCTATTGGATGTAGGGTGTGAGCTAAGTAGGAACTGTAACTCTGTGACATTGTGAAACAATGTGAATCCTAAGTGGATTTGGATGAACAATTATCCTTTGGTTTCCTTGGGGAAGGCTAAATCCCTTGAGGGAGAATTCTCTAGGCTAGGTTTATTGAGTTTGGGGGTAACCCTGAAAAGGACATATCATAATATGAAAAAGATAACAAGAGGGTAATGATATTCCAAAAGAGATCAATGGTGCCTAAAGACACCATTTAAACACTTAAGCACAACACATTATGATTGGAACCACTTAGTAAATTTGGGTCATTTTGGGATGGCTCTTTCAACACTCTTGCGACGTTATGTCATGAATATTGCAACGAATCTTGGGTCTCCCAAACGTCGCTTTACGTGGCATGACAAGTGCGACGAACCTGAAAAAACGTCACAATAGCGACGACCCAAGGAATTTGTTGCAAGCCCGACAACCAACGTTGGTTGTCGCAATAAAGACAACCAACAGTTGGTGCTGCATGAGCAAAAAAGAAGGGATATCATCGCAAGAGTGACAAATAAATGATATCGACGCAAGAGAAACAAGGAAGGGAAGTTGTCGCAAGAGAGACAAGGTAGGGTTGTCATAGCAAGAGCAACAAGGTAGGGTTGTCATAGCAAGAGCAACGAGGTAGAGCTCTCGTCACAAGAGAGACAAGGTAGGGATATCGCCGCAAGGGAGACAAGGTACATATATCGTCACAAGAGAGACAAGGTAGGGACATCTTCACAAGAGAGACAAGATACATATTCTTGCGACGAATTAGTTATATTATCGACAAAAAGGATATCATTGCAAGAGCGACGAATGTAAGGATTCTTGTGACAAATTAGCTATACTATCGACCAAAAATCTTTGCCAATAGTATATCTAATTCGTCACAAGAATCCTTACCTTCGTCGCTCTTGCGACGACATATATTTATTTAAAAAAAAATGATGCCCTTATTCATAGTATTTCTATCACTTTGAAATATTCTTATGTAAACACAAGAGTTTGAATGTGGTAATGTTGATGTGTCATTATTAATAAGTTGTTTTGAAATTTGTATATTATTAGTACCACAAAATATAAATTAAGGAAACTACTGAATAAAAAATATATATAAAGGAAAAGACTTTATATGGTAGAGACCCACTATCACTCAGATGAGTGCATCATGTCTCCCAATTTAGACGCCGCCACCACCATTACAACTACCACTAATACAAAGCATTCCATGTTATTGACAAGTGATTTTATGGCCATGGAGATTCAAAAATACAAAATAGGACTAATGACACTTTATAATTGGTTCATAATGAAATTCCTTACAACATAATTACTATAAAAACAATGAAACCACTAACCTACAATTATGATTTTTCACTTACATACATCACACAAAGAAATTTTACACATTAAAAAAATTACGAAACTTGCAGACATTATACACAAAATTCTTGCAAATATATCCAATAAACTGATTACACACAATTTCTAAAATCTAGAGTTGTGATAATACGTTGTATACACAAAATTCTTGCAATGTATTCAATAGAGTGATTACACACAATTTCTAAAATCTACAGTTGTGATAATGAACTGTGTTTGTGATTGTTTCTTGTAACCAAATCTCCAACTTTTTGTTGAAAGAAATAGGGTAGTTGGATACTATACACCCATTGACTGATCACTAGTGCATAATCCAATTTGATGTTATAATCCTTACAATAAGTATTTAATCAGTTCGAGTAACACAATTTTTGTTCACCACATCATGCATCTCGAACCAATTGTAAGTTTTAGACTAGTCAAATTCTTTAGTTTTGATGGAAAACTACATAGTAATAACGTACATTACTAAAAATACTTCAAGCAATACTAAAAATAATATTAGACAGTAATTGTATAAAACATTTTTTTATTATTTTGTTTATTTCATAATGCAAAGAGAAAGAAAGAAAGAGTTTAAATTTGAAGTCCCTTCACCTAAATTTGTTTTTTTCTAAAAAAGATAGAGTTTAAACTTGAAGTCCATTCACCTAAATTTGTTTGTTTCTAAATTTCATCTAGATGATGATAGTTGAAGTGGGAAGATTTTGAAGACTATTGAGTATTGAAGATTTATGTTATGTTCAGACTTGATATCATCTATTTTAGTTCTTATCTATTCAATGATATCCAAAGATATTTTATTTACTTTTGTACATTGATCTAGATGAGTTTGATGTTCTTCTGACCAAATGGTCTCATGTGACTTCAATTGTTATTGTAGTTGTACTAACATTTTTTTTTCTCTTTATAACTGAGCAGACAGACTGCTCACTAGCCATTTGTTTGCACTAGCTCACCGGCCATTTGTTTGCACTAGCAGATTCCCCTAGAGAATCAATAAATTCTTCTCCAAAATCTTCATCTTTTAGATGTGCAACATCCCAAAGCTGCATTGTTTCATATGAAATCTCCTCATGGTGTGTCATCTTTCTCCTTCTAGTTATTCTTTCCGCAATGGTCTTTGTTGTATCATAAAAGGTGTAACTATCCAATAACAGAACAATATATTGGATTGGTTGAAGACTATCAATGTTAAAAGAAGTTGAAACCATTCTTCCTAGAATGGAAGTTATATGAGTAGTACCAACGACATAAATAGTAGGAAAAACAACTCAGTGAATATTTTTAGTACCTGTGTTGGTACTAAGCTCTACATTTGCCTTAGAGGATTTTGTACGTGTTTATGATGTTACTTTGTTCAACTCCTCTTCTCCCATTTTAATACTTTGTTGGTCATATTTTTTCATTTGTGTGTCAGATGCAAATACACTAAGTTCATTCCCTATTTAATATTTGGATTTCTCATACTCTTCTTCATCAACATCTGTTTCTACAATGCATTGTTTCTGACTATTCCCCTTTAGGAAAGGTTTCTTTATTTTAAATTGCGAGTCAAAGAATTCTTGTATTTTGGGATCATTCCTTAGTTCACCGTTTCCATGAATCACTTCCTAATAATTCTTAGAATTTTGATAAATAATTTCAAATGGATCATCTTCATGATTGTATGCCTTAACATTTTTTTACTGAACTATCAATTTTTTTTTACAATTTCTGTTGGGCCATGTTTTCTGAAATTCCCATGGGCAAGCTAAATGTTCTCCATTTTCTCCACCTCTATCTGATCATGCTTTGCATTTGAAAAATAAAATATGCCTAATGAAATTGGGAAGGAAATCCATTGTCTTATATGACTTCTTGACAAAAAAGATAACAATGCCAACACTAATGGTTTGGTATGCTATCTCTCTAAGAGCGAGTCTATTTGGAACATATCTAAGTAGAATATAGGGAGCCCCTTCACACCCATATATTCTTAAGTAGGATAATTTATCATCAATAAACCAATCACCCAATTCCTTACAAGGTTAATGACCTCCTGAGTGAATCTTAGGGCTAGTTGATTTTTCAAAATAAGGTGCAAGGGAATCATGAAATAACTACAGATACCATAGAAGATTGTTTTACAGTTAATTCCCACATTTAGAAATGTATATGTGGACTGCCTCTTCAAAAGGCAACATGTTCTAGGCTAATAGAGGAAAATGTGTGACCTAACAAACAACATCACTTAAATAACCATACATAAATAATCCAAAGCGATACCTTGGAGGTGCTTCTTGATATTTTTGAACCTCTTGCTTGATGTTAGAAGAGAGGATGCGAGCCCAATTAAATACTCCTTCTTTAAGAACTTGGTGAATCAGGGGAACCCAACTTAATTTAAACTTAGAATTATCCGTCTCACCATAAAGGTGATAGAGCATGATGTTTGTCAGCTTGGAAGGATTCCTCAACCATGGAACATGGTAAATTTTATCTCCAATAACTTTGAAGGAATTAGGATCATGCCACCAATTCCTGATTAAATCCTCCATTTGTATTTCTTCCCCCTCCACTTCCTTCTGAATGAATTTATTAATATAACTATCATCTAGACAAATTGTAGGTGCATCTAGTTTATACATATTGGAAATGTCATATGGCCTAACATACCCAACTTGTGAAAGCATTTGAAAGAGATTTTCTAAACAAATAGTCTTTTTGTCTCAAAATCTTGGGATTTTTTTAATAAGGATTTGCTTGGGGTTCTACAACGATGATATAGTATCATCTATGACCTTTAGAGAGAACCCTTTTCCCAAGGAAGTGCACCCATTTTTTTAGTGGGGGCTTGGGCACTTTTTTCCAAGGTTTTTTCAAGATTGGTCATGGTGCTCTCAACTCTACTCACATTTTGTTGAGTTGGCATTTTTTTTGAGAGGTATCTTTTTGAGGAGTTGGTTGGATTTCTATTCTTACACTCCAATCCAAAGATTTATATTCTAGTTGGATAAATCATGGGACATGTGCCTCTAATCCTGAGATTGTGTGGCACACCTCATCATTCAAATTTGATATTGGCTCCATGCATCACTCCAATTGTTGGATCCTCTCTCTCACAAAGTAGATTTCAAATTAGGTTGATATTCCATTTCCTAAAAGTATTTTCAACAAAGTTTTAATTTGTTTGATTGTTAAAACAAAAGTTAAAATACTATTTGATTGGAATGTGAATACCACCAACTCTATATTGTTGGAATTGTTTGTATTATATCGAAACATATTTAGGATCACAAATATTGTGTTTTGTTTTTCTCTATCGATAAATGGCAGAATCAAGAACTGTTGAGCTCTTAACTTCCCATAATTATCACACATGGAAACTCAAAATGCGATAGTAGTTGGATTCTAAAGAGATTTGGAAAATGTTAGAACAGAGTCAACCAATGTTTACCAACGAAATTGAGACGTTTTCCAATCAAAAAAAATTGATGAAGCCATGAGTCTCATTGGATTGCATGTTCCAGATAGTTTTTGGTTTCACATTGTTGAATGTAAAGCTCCAAAAAAAAGTTGGGACAAGTTGGCTTCTTTATTTGGTAAAGTCAATGAATTTTGAGCCCTACAATTGGAAGTAGAGATTTCATCACATATATCTAATGAACATGCATTAGTTGAATATTATCTTGCCAAATTTGAAATATTGGTGGATCAGCATGGAAAAAACAAATGGAACAAAGAGTAATTTTTATTTTATTTTATCCAAGCTAAAAGGTCCTTTCTAGATATTTTCTTCTACATTTTATTTTACCATGCTAACACAGCCGCAAAGTGGTTGGTAAACACCGAAAGGCTATGCCAAAGCTTCCTCCCGGACAGCTGAAACACACATAGAGCTAAGGAAATCTAAAAGTTAATTTCAAATGTGGTAATTCCAAAGGTTAATCAGTTAAACGTGGCAATCATATGGTGGTACAGTAATTTCTTAATATGATTAGGTAAATGTTAAAAAGTAAATACAAGGAAGTTATGAAGAGTAAATCACATTCATTGATTTGGTAGGACGACTAAGAATATGCCATCATCTTCAATTGTTAGTCATCATATTAGAATTTTAGATTAAAAGGTGATTAATTGTGCCCATCTCCAATAGGTATATGCCTTTCGGCTTAAATACCCTCTTTTGACCTTTTCTGTGAACATCTTAGTGGGGAACAATCTAAGCTTAAGCTTATGCAATTAGATTCTATTTCTGCCTCTAAGAATCAATCTTTTGTGGCTCATACCTCCAAAGGTAAACACAAAACTTGATATAATCAAAAGTAAGATTCTTGTCACGTTCCTGGATCGGAAGACATTACAGACTCTCCAATACTTCTTATCCATGTTTGTACTCCTCGATGTTGTTGGTATGTGGTAGATCAATTCTTTGTAAACATATTCTCAACATATAAGGAAGCATCCATGGATATTCCCTAATATTTGTTTATTTAAAACAACATTTTGTGCTAAATTCGGCAGTATCTGTAGACTAATTTTATATGAATTTCCAGGTAACGCGTCTAAGATTTGGAGGCTTCGTATTGGGTTTGCGCTTTAATCACTGCATGAGTGATGGTGTTGGTATCGCCCAATTCATTAATTCTTTGGGTGAAATGGCAAGAGGGGCAGCGAACCCGACAGTTCCGCTAGTTTGGAATAGAGAAATCCTGAGACTAGAGAAAAGCCTATTGTGGAATTTCCCCACCACGAATATGACCAACAGACGCCAGATGAATATAAACAATTAACGACGCCTCAGGATGAAATGAGCATTAAATCTTTCTTCTTTCGGTTAAGAGAAATTGAGGCCTTAAAATGATAGGTAGAAGGCAACAAGTGTACCACATTTGAAGCGGTATCGGTGTGCTTGTGGCAATCGAGAACGAAGGCTCTGAATCTTCCTTCCCACCAAGATTTGAGATTGTTGTTTGCTTTAAACACTCATTCTCAATTTCAACCACCTCTTCCGACCGGTTACTATGGCAATGCAATAAGCTTTGCCTGCACCGAGGCAAAAGCCTGGGATCTAACTCACCAACCGCTATCTTTCGTTGTGAATTTAATACCTTCGATCTGCAATCGATCTGATGGAGGTGAAAGGGCGCACACACTTTGCAATCGGAGGCTCTTATATTATTACAGACATGTCAAAGTTGAATATGCCAAGTCTGATTTTGGGTGGGGGAAAGCAGTGTATGGAGGTTTTGCGTCAGGAGTAGCACCTGGGGTGTCAAATTTCTCGGTTCCTCCATGAAAGACTTTCAAGGAATCGTAGTTCCTCTTTCTCTACCATTCGTTCAGACGAACCTTGGTTATGGCATTTGAGATATGGTCATTTACATTTTGGTGGTTTAGATCTGTTACAGAAGAAGCAGATGGTAAAGGGGCTGCCGTGTATTCAGCAACCTACAAGCTCTTGTGAGAGTTGTATACTTGGGAAGCATCACAGAGAGAAATTTGTTTTAGGTGTTTCCTATAGAGCAAAAGCTCCATTGGAAATAATCCACATATATTTATGTGGACCTATCCAAACACCTTCTTTAACTGGTTGTGTTTATTTTATGACTTTCATTGATGATTTCAGTAGGAAGACTTGGTTGTATTTGTTGAAACAGAAGTCTGAATCCTTTGATGTTTGTAAAAAGTTTAAGTCTATGGTTGAGAATGAGAGTGGTCGAACCATTAAGATCCTCAGAGGAGGTGAGTATAAATTGAATGAATTCATTGAATTTTGTGGTCTTCATGGAATTAAAAGGCAGTTTATTGCTCGATATACTCCATAGCAAAATGGAGTGGCTGAAAGGAAGAATCGGACCATCATGGATATGGCTCGAAGCATGTTGAAAGAGAAGCATCTTTCAAATGAATATTGGGGAGATGCGGTTCTTTGCTCTGTTTTTATCTTGAATAGAATTCTGACCAAGACCGTGAGGGATCGTGTATCTCAGGAAGCTTTGGATGGTAAGTCTTGCAATGTTTATCATTTCAGAATTTTTGGATGTGTCGCATTTGCGCATGTACCTGCAGAAATGAGGAGGAAGTTGGATGACAGAAGCAAGAGATGTATCTTTGTTGGATATAGTGAAGAGTCTAGGGCATATAAACTCTACAATCCCATCACCCAGAAATATGTAATCAACAAAGATGTTCAATTTAAAGAAGATGAAGCCTAGGATGGAAGTATTGACAAATCAATTTTAGAGGGAGCTGTGTTACCCCGTGAAGATGATGATGGAGCTGAGCAGAGTGAAGAAGATGGACAGATGGTTCCACATGCACATATGCCTGCAGCAAGAAGTCCAACAAGGCTAGCACCAGATTTCATCCCATCTCAATTTAGAATGCCAAGAACTCATGAGCGTGGTGAGCCATCTGGACATGGTGGACATCAAATAGATTCACAGGTAAGCAGTGAGTCAGATCCTACTTTAGCTTCATTAAAAAACAGATTTAAAAGACAGAAAACTAGAAGTTTAAGAGAATTATATGATCAGAATGAAGAGGTAGATCAGATTTCAAAATTTTCATTTACAGCTTATGATCCTATAAGTTATGATGAAGTTGTTAAAGAGGATGTCTAGATAAAAGCAATGGATGAGGAGATTGATTCCATTGAAAGGAATAACACTTGGGATCTTGTCAACTTACTCGAAGGCAAGAAAAGTATCGGTGTTAAGTGGGTTTTTAAGACTAAGTTAAATGTAGAAGGTGATATTGAGAAGTACAAGGCAAGACTTGTATCTTAGGGGTTTAGTCAGCAACCCGGTATTGATTACAATGAAACCTTTGCTCTTGTAGCAAGGATTGACACAGTAAGGATGGTCTTAGCTATTGCAACTCAGAATGGATGGATCATGCATTAGATGGACGTCAAGTCTGCATTTTTAAATGGATATTTGGAAGAAAAAGTTTATGTAAGACAACCTCCAGGTTATGAGATTGATAAACACAGAGATAAGGTTTATAAGTTAAGGAAAGCTTTGTATGGATTGAAGCAGGCATCCAGAGTTTGGTATAGCAGGATTGATGAATACCTAATCAGTGTTGGATTCAACAGAAGTCTGAGTGAACCAACTCTGTATACAAAGGTAGACCAGAAAGACAAAATTTTGATTGTCTGTTGATATGTTGATGACTTGATTTTTACTGGAGATCTATTTGTAGATGATTTTAAAAATGTCATGAAAACAGAGTTTGAGATGACTAATTTAGGTTTGATGAAATTTTTTCTTGGAATTGAAGTAGATCAATTTGATGATGGTATTTTCATTTGTCAAACTAACTATGCAAATGAAGTGCTGGAAAGGTTTAGAATGTTGAATTGCAAGCCAACTGCAACACCAATGGAAACTGGTGTTAAACTGAGTAAATATGATGAAGGATCATATGTTGATCCAACCCTGTATAAGAGGCTGGTTGGAAGCCTTATGTACTTAAAAGAAACCAGACCTAACATTATGTTTGCCATGAGTTTGATTTCCAGATTCATTGAGACTCCGAAAAGTACTCATTGGCAAGCAGGAAAGAGAATCCTGAGATATGTTGTTGGACAACTAATTTTGGCATCCAGTACACATTAATCTTAAACTTTGAGCTGATCGGATATACTAATAGTGATTTTGTAGGTTCCATTGATGATAGGAAAAGCACATCTGGGTATATTTTTAGTCTTGGATCTGGAGCAGTGGCATGGGCATCAAAGAAACAACCCATTGTGACTCTATTTTCCACTGAGGCAGAGCATGTTGCAACAGCTACAACTGCATGTCAAGCTGTATGGATGAGAAGGGTCTTGAATGAATTGTTGCATAACCAGAATGATGCAACCCAGATTGTCTGTGACAATAAATCTGCCTTTGCATTGTCAAGGAATCACGTTTTTCACAAACAAAGTAAGCACATTGATACAAGGTATCATTTCATTCGAGAGCTCGTAACTGGTAAGGAGATTTTTGTTCAGTTCTGCAGATCTGAAGAACAACTTGCAGACATTTTTACGAAGCCTTTGAGAAATGAATTGTTTAAAGAGCATAGACGTAATATTGGGGTCTACAAGCTATAATGCATTGTTTACATCAATTTTGTTTTACATATTTTAGTTTGTTTTTCCCTGAAATGATTAAGAGGGAGTATGTCAAAGATTAATCATTTCACCACCTTATGATGGTGGATTGATGGTCATCTTGACCCTTCAAGACATGAGGATTCACTGTCAAGCGGTGGCCACTTTAGCCTTTGCAGGCGACCAAATACCATCACCGCCCTGATTTAATTTTTCTTATGGTCGAAGGGGCAAGTTTTGTTCCTATAAATACTTGAATCGTATTGTAATCCATACATAGAGGGTGAGACAAGAGCTTGAAAGCATTTCTTGAATCAAATCGGTTATTCCCTGTTTTGGAGGTTTGCTATGCATTTATGATTTTCTGTTATTGATTTTGTAAGCTCATATTATTTCTTGATAAATTCATTTTTGAGCAAACGCAGTAATTTTTTTTTTGGTTTTACTAATTACGAACCCAATCATTTATTTATTCCGAGTTTATTTGTTGGATCGTGTGATTTTAAAAGGAGATTAAATACAAAACTGATATTTCGACATTCGGGACTTGCTTGTTACATATGCGGGGAATTCCTTTGCTTTACCAAATACCGAAACCTAAAATTGATGGGCCCACACCCTAATCGCATTTTGCAATTAGACATTTCTTATTTCATTTTGTTTGTGTGTCGGGTGTTCATAAACCCTGAAATATCGAACCCCGAAACCCCGAAGTGCTGGGCCCACAACCTTTTCTCATTTTGGGATTCGACAAACAGTGTGGTCTTTTGTTTTTGTATTTCTCATTTGTAATCGTCGAAACCTGATTGACCTCCATTTTTTCACAATGGGAAAATTTGAAGAAATTGTAAGTAGCAACATAAAGTAGAATATAATAGCCACCATGGAGATCTTGTAGTTCACAGAAACTCATTCGTGTTCATAGTTGCATTAAAGTCCAAAGTAAGCTTTTCTATATATGTTTGATTAATTGAACCAGCTTATCTTGCATCTTTCTCCTTCTTGTCAGCACACGCCATGTACAAGGTGCGTCAATGTCACAGTTTTCTGCTCCGATTTTAATACATGCCATGACCAATGTATTTCATTTTATTCATGTTCTTTTGGAGTGAGCTAAATAGGGAGCAATCTTCCATCATGATTTAATTTTTTGGTAGGTTATTTTTTTTGGATTGGTTTAAAATTGGTCAAAATTCCTGAGATAAGGTTCTAAAATACATGAAACTTTGAAAACTCAAACTACTCCTAAAAATCCGACCTTACCTGAAAAACAGGTCTGTTTGCTCCAGAGTTAGCCTACTCCAGGGTTAGCCTACTTCTGTTAGGGTTAGCCTACTTCTATTAGTTCTTTTCTCAACTTAATTGTTTCCTTATGCAATGTACTTAGCTTGTCATATTATTTAAAATTATATTGTATTTGTTTACTTTAAATTCATTTTATTTATTACTCTTATAGGGGTCCCCTATTGGAATTGAAGGATTATTACAGATTCTAATCTTATTGTTAGAAATAAAAGATGTTGGCATATTCTTTGCCGTAGTCCCAAACCAATGAATGAAATTTAATGTTTATAACTTCCTTGCATTTATGAATGAATCTGTTTCCTTATTTGCTTTTTCAGATTAACCGATTAAGAAAAAATAATATGTATAAAACTCCTCATTGCCACATTCAATTGAAATTAATTATATAGATACCACGTGTCATTTTGGACAGGTCAAGCGTCCCTGTGTGGTGATGACATTTACTGCGTTTCAATTAAGACATGAAACCAACGGCTGGTTAAGCTGGATGCCAAGTTTGTGCGGCCTTTCAAATTTCACCACAGAAACTTATGAAATCACCCCTAGTTATATGCTACGGAGGTCTGATAGAGAGAGGTACGTTTTCTATGTATTGTAGCTGAGGTCTGATAGACTGAGGTACATTTTACATGTATTGCAACCGATCTTTGAGGGTGCCATTCACAAGTTTATCCCTACACAACATTACGTATTTATTTTGTGTGGCCTCACTTCGTGTGATTTGAATAGCAGTCAACAAAACAGTGGGACTGCAAATGGCGGGAGGGTAGTGTGCACACAACATTACTTATTTATTTTGTGTGGCCTCACTTCGTGTGATTTGAATAGCAGTCAACAAAATAGTGGGACGGCAAATGGTGGGAGGCTAGTGTGCAAACCGTGGAAGAAATTCAAACTAAGCTCCACCCCTAAGCAGGAAGAGAGCGAGCGGACGATGGCCTATGCCTTTTCTCAACATGTATTAATTGTTAGACAAAAGGAAGAGTTATCCATTGCATTAAACTTGGCTTACAAAATCTCGATTGCAAAATTCCAGAATAAATTTATTAGGTTTATGGTAGGTAATGTCTATAGAGATATACATACCCTATCTCGGATTTAAACTTGTGACCTCTTAAGAGGAAACACATGTTCTTAACCATTAGGCCAAGTAAGGCTATTTATAACAATGGCTATCATATAATTATATTAGTGTTATATATATTTATTTATTTAGTCTTCTAAATGGTTTTGTTTATATGTTGCTTATAAATTGATTGACCATTTTTAAATGTGTTTGTATTCTGCTTAGACTTATTTTAATTAGTTTATGTATGTACAGTTCTGTAATATCTTAGGATTTTGTAAAGTAAATTGTTTAAATTTTTAATCAAACTATATATAAATTAGAAATATTTTTGAATTGAAATTAAATTATTTAAAATAAATTTTAAAAATTGACTTATTCTAATTAGTTTATATGTGTACAGTTTTATAATATTTTGGTATTTTGTAAAGTAAATTGTTTAAATTTTTAATCAAAATATAAATATTTTTTTAAATATAAATATTTCTGAATTGAAATTAAATTATTTAAAATAGTTGTTAAACAATTATCACATAAAATATAAGTTATTAAAAACTTCAAATAAAAATAATTAAGTGTTCAATGTAAACCAAATATCTAATACCAATATATTATATTAAGAAGAAAAATACTATTTTTTATTTTAAACCAAATTTTTAATAACAATATATGAAGATAAAAACAATATTTTATATTTTGATTGACATGAAGATAACTTAAATTTGTCAAAATATATAATTATCTTTCATAACTTAATAAAATATTTTACTATAAAAAAAAAATTAATTTGGATGAAAAAATTATTTTGTTATAAAATATAAAAGGAAAATAATATGTAAAAAAAAATCAACATGGCATGAAAGTATATATCACCTTTGTGACACTCACATGGTTGAAGATGAAAATCATTAAATATGAAAAATTTAAATATTTCATAAATAAGTCATAAATGAATTTCAATTAAATATTTTACAACCATAAATCATAATTACTTTTATCGGCTTCATTTTTTTTTTTTTTTTTGTGATTATTACAATTTGCAACACAAAAAAGTGGAATGCATAAATCCATAGTCTAATTTTGTATATGCTTATTTGGAAGGGATATATTTTCCAGTTCAAGATCATTTGCTATCAATGTCCTTGGAACAATTATGATTTCATATTTCCTTCTATGTAATATATCACATAAGTTCAAAGTTCCTATCTTTGTCACAAAGGTATCGTTTTTTTTTAAGTTGTCCAAACTTTTTTTGTTATCATTTAAGAAAAAAAACTTGTCCAAAAGTTTATTTTCATAATTTGTCGAAGACAAACGAACATGATCATGTGACAAACATAACTCGACATTAAAATATGGCAAACACAAACGGACATTACAACACATGACGAACATTGTAATGTTGAAATGTGATTAACATAGTAACGTTGCAATGTGAGAAACAATTATATTAAGTTAGTAAAAGTAAATTATTTACTTTTAAGTTTCCACTGTATCACATTGTTTTATAGTAAACTTCTTCAAGTTTAATTATTGACCTCTCTCTTTATGCAATAACATTTCCATTCAATTCAACGTTAAGGTTGCTTATGTAATTGTCAAAGTAATGTGAAATTTTCTTTAACTCATCCTCCTTTTTTTTCCCTAACATATGATCATGTTTTATAACGTTTATCTTTCCCATAGTGTAAACTTCTTCATGATGCAACTTAACCCTCACTAAAAAACATAAATTTATATAACTCATAATGAAAAACACAAATTTATATAACGCTTGATGTCATGCTCCAATGTTCCTAAGCATAACATCCTTCCACCAACATTGCAATCAGGCATGCAAAAACCTCAAGATGTTACTAACTTTTTGCTTTGTGGCATTCTGTTGAACATTGTCCAACGTTGTTTTGTGACAAACATTCCTTTTGTCACTCTATGAAAAATAGATCCCTAAGTCATATTGTGACAAACATCCTCCCACAACCATCGCAATGTGATGAGCATTTCAAAACCCCACTATGTTACTAGCTTTTTTCTCTGTCACATTGTCACGATCATTGTCCAACGTCACACACCCATAAACAACATTCCTGACGTCAATTTCTGACAACACTTCCGATGTGGCATTGTGACAAAAATTCCTTCCATCCCATTGTGACGAATATTTCCCAACATCACATTGTGACAAACATTTTCAAACATTTCATTGTGATGAACATTCCCACCGTCCCATTGTGACAAACATTTATGAACATCACATTGTGAAGAATACGTCCCAACGACGCACTGTGACAAAATTTTCCCAACATCACATTGCGATGAACATTCATACCATCCCAATGTGATGAACATTTCCCAACGTCACATTGTGACGAACATTTTCCAACGTTGCATTGTGACGAACATTTCCTAACAATACGATGTTCAAAATGAATGTTAGCAATGCATCACTTTATGATTTTGTCCCACATCATCTTAACATTGCATTGTGTCGAAGATTTCCCAATGTCGCATTGTGACGAACATTTCTTAACATCGCATTGTGATGAACATTCGTACCATCCCAATGTGACAAATATTTCCCAACGTCGCAGTGTGATGAACATTTCCCAACGTCACATTGTGACGAACATTTCCCAACGCATTCTGATGAACATTCCTAATGTCCTATTGTGACGAAAATTTATGAATGTCACATTGTCATGAACATTCTTACCATCCCATTATGTCAACTATTTTCCAACGTCGCATTATGATGAACATTTTATACCTACATTACATATATTTAATAATTATTTATTTATTAACTTTATACATATTATTAATTAATTAACGTTATGACGAACATTTTATACCTACTTTACATATATTTAATAATTATTAATTTATTAACTCTATACATATTATTAATCAACTATGAATTTCAAAATTAACTATATAGATATTATTAATTATATTATATTTACAAAGTTTATAATGATATTTATATAATAATATTTAATAATTAATACTTGTCAATTAATTATTAATTGACAACAACTATTTTTTATTCATAAAGTTTAATCTCCATATATATTACTACTTTAGCAATGGATTTATTTATTAATATTTTGATAATTTAATAACCTATTACTAAAGTCATTAACTTCAACTTATTGTTACTTAATTAATATATTCTTTTATCATTGTATCAATACTTTGTTAATGTCTTGTATATATTTATTATATTTTTAATGTATTATTTTATTAGTGTATTACTTTAGTAATGTATTATTTATTTATTAATGTATTAATACTTTAGCAATGTATTAATTAATAATGTAATAGTGTACAAAATTAATTATTACATTACATTGTTAATATATTAATTAATTAATAAGTTACTTTATATAGTAATTAAATTAAACTTTAATTTATACATTACATTAATATATCAATGTATCATTACATTATTAATGCATCAATAATAATAATAATAATCTATTTTTAAGGTCATGGCCAAGCTAGACACCAAATTGGTGTATGAGACCTCCTCCACCCAGTGATTTTACTGGTAAAGTCTACGGAGATATACATACCCTACCCCCCTCTGGATTTGAACTTGTGACCTCTTAAGAAGAAACACATGTTCTTAACCATTTATCAATTTTAATATTGCATTACAATTTTAATTTATCAATCAATGAAACAATATATACTTTAATGTATTAATAATTTAATATCTAACATTACAAATTAATGTATTAATACTTTTACATTAGTCTAATTTATATATAAAAGTACTAATACATTAATGTATTAGTAGTCTAATTTATATATAAAAGTACTAATACTTTTACATTAGTCTAATAT
>SNQJ01S0011859.1:198192-254147 GCA_010110895.2 Picea sitchensis | reverse complement strand
TCTCCCTTACCTTGGGTTACAGGAACAGACCGGACCGGAATTCTCCGGGCTCTATGGCAGCTACAGGGTTCCTTCCAGGAGTTCTCTTCTCCCTCTGCGCACTCTCTCACCTGGAGGAGTCGCTCACAGGCCAACAAGCCTCATGCAATCCATCACTGCGTGGTCACAACAACCACGGAAAACACCAACAATCGCTTCTCAAAACAGTTCAGCTGTCACAGGATAATCTGACGGGATGATTTCGGAGCAGGCTTCACGCACAGGCTAGCTCAGTTTTCCCCAAACAACCCAAGATTCTTCCACTTGAGTTCAACATAGGGAATTCTGGTTCAGGAAATGCGCTCTCGGGATGGCCTGGAACAGACACAGACTCACGCTCTGGATAGGGTATACCCGGTTTTCCTCCGGCAAACACAGCTTAACGGTTTCAGAGATGAATCTGAATATCTGACAAAGGTCGTACCAGTTCCACACTCAGAGGTTCGGTTCAGAATGGAGGAAGATCCCCTCCCATGGTTCAGTTCAAGGCTTATATTTTCATGCACCAGGGTTGACACTTGTCACCCTGGGAACTACATGTGTACCACAGCGTGCATCCCCTTTGCACGTTCCCTCCCTTGCCAGGAACTTAGGATAAACAGAAATGCACATGTCTCTTTTTTTTTAAATAATATTAAAATATTGTTTCTCAGGCTTAAGCCCCTAGGCTTAGCACTCGGCCCTTTTCCCACCTTTTAGCCCCTAGTTCCTTGCCCATTCTGTGGACGCTCGGTCCCCCATCACTCATTCATCGTGGTCGATCTGCACTGGCGGCGTTTTTATATTTTATAAATTGATCTGCATACATATAAGTACATCAACAAGCTCCTGGCCTTCAACACTTAGGCTCCCTGGCCTAACAAATCACATAAGCCTACAGCTTATACAAAACTTGGCTCACCAGCCTATAGAACACATTTACAATTCCTTGCATAAAACATGATCTGTGATGGGGCTCGGCCTTAGGGACACTACAGATAAGATGAAGTTTTCTTTCGTTGTTCCTTCCTCCTTCCCAGAGGAAACGTCTCATCATTTGATCGATTACTTGTTTTAGGGGCAAGGAGGATTGAGTTCTGGAAAAGAGGGAGGCTAGTTAGGATAGATTTTATCAGAACGACTTTCCCAGCCAGATTTAGCCAGTTTCCCCCCCAGGCCTGAATTCAACGCTTCAATTTTTTCAGAAGGGGAAGCCAGTGGCTCACTCTTGGGGATAATTTGAATAGGGGAACTCCTAGATACTTGAAAGAGTCCCACGTATTTGTACCTTCAATTCCGAGAATTCTGGAAACGTCAGTGATTTCCCTAGCCGTGCAATTCCACCCGAAAATCTTACTTTTGTGCAGACTAATTTCGCTGCCTCAGGCATCCTTGTACTTATTGATCTTAAATTTGAATCGCCTAGCTGAGTTGATGTTAGCTCCGCCAAGTAACAAGGTATCATCGATGAACTGAGCGTGGTTAATGTGTTTGACGTTTTAGGCCATTTTTATTCCTGAAAGGGACCTGTTTTGGAGGCAGTTGTCTAACTAGAAGCTGAGAATTGACGCTTGGATGGCGTATAGCAACAGAGACATGGGGTAGCCTTGCCTTAATCCCCTTGAGGCTTGAAATAATTCTATGGGGTGTTCATTAACCAACGGGGCAATCCAAGGGTGGGAGACACAAGCCTTGATCCAATTTGTGAAATTTTCCCCAAATCCAAGCTTGTCCATGACTGCAAAAAGGAAATAGAGATGGACTTTATCAAAAGCATTTGCTAGATCTAGTTTAACAATCATACCTTTCTCTTTTCTCTGGTAGCTGGAGTAAATGGCCTCTTGGACCAGGATGATATTGTCCACGATTTGCCTTCCTTTGATGAAGCCTCCTTGATTTTTCGGAATAATTCCTAGGAACAGATTCTTGAGCCTGTTAGCAATTATTTTAGTGATGATCTTGTACCCTGTATTACACAAGGAGATGGGTCGGAATCTACTGAAGTTGTTGACTCCTTTATCTTTGGGAATTAAATTTAGGAAGGAAGAGTTGGTTCTTTCTCCCATCTTGAAAAACTTCTGTGATTTCTTGACCATTCTGAGGAGGTATTTTTGAATAATAAGCCAGCAGGAGGTGTAGAACCGATTGGTGAACCCATTCGGACTAGGCGCTTTGTCTAGTTCCATTTTGTTTAGGGCTCTTCTTATCTCTTGCATGCTTATTGGAGCTGTCAACTTTTTATTTTCCTCAATCCCTACAAGCTTCAGAACCGTTGATAAAGGGTAGCTCATAGGATCTAAAGATTCAGCTTCTGGGGTGATGAACAGATCTTTGAAATAGGAGTGCACGACTCTCTTTATTCCTTCAAAATATTGGATGACTTGACCTTGGAAATTAATTTGAGTAACTGAATTGAATTCTTCTGAGCTTCCGCTTTCTTGTGAAAATAGAATGTATTTTTATCCCTAGCATGGAGCCAGAGATTTCTTGATTTCATTCTCCAGTATTCTTCTTCGGTTCTGTAGGCTTTGTGGAGGGCTTTTTGGAGGTTGACCTCTTGGGATATAGATTCATGTGTCGGTGGGGTGTCTTCAAAGGCTTTTTGTAGGTGGTCAAGGGTGATTTGAGTGTGAATTTTTTCTGTGGATGGAAAGCTGAAGTTCTTTGCCCAATCTTTGAGGTCCTTTTTTAATCTACGGAGCTTTTCTTCACAAACGAAGAAAGGGGAGCCTAACGTCTATCTTTTCCAGGACTCGGAGATGACTTTTTGTAAACCTTCTTGATTTGTCCAAAGGGGGCTAAATCAGAAAGGGATAGGGCCAAAATTTTCCCCAAGGTCGAGAGAGAGGAGGACAGGTTTATGATCGGAGGTGTAATTCGGAAGGATTTTTTATCTTTCCATTAGACCAAAAGTCAGGAAGGAGGATTGGACTAGGAATCTATCCAGTTAGGCTGCAATATGTCCCAGGCCAACCCGTTTGTTGGACCAAGTATATTTTTCCCAGTCTGGCTTAACATCCTACAGATCCCAATCAATCATAAGATCTTCCACCCATTTTCTTGTTGGATCGCGGACCGACGAGCCCCCTTTTTTTTCTGTGGATGAGAGGGTCACATTGAGATCACCGAGGATTATTAAATTTTCAGTGTTATGAGCATTAAGAAAAATCTTTAGAAAATCCCAAAATGTCTTCTTTTCTGACATCACAACTGGGATGTAGAGGTTAAACAGACTTACCTGATGTCCCGATTCTGTATGGAGCAGTTTGGTGTAGATCCAGTGAGTGTTGCTTTCTTCATCAATCAAATCTAATTTAGAGTTGTCCCAGAAGGTGGCTATACCTCCCGAGGCTCCTCTTGCACTGATGGTTTTTCCAGGACCTTTTTTCTAGAATGAATATCTCACACGGAGGAGGTCATCTTCCTCCAGTTTAGTCTCCTGAATTAGGAGAATCTTGGGTTTTGTCATTTGGACTATATCTCTCAGGGCTTCTTCTTTTAATTTTCTTCTGAGACCTTTACAATTCTAGGAGACGTACTGCATTACTTGACGATTTGTAGGGTGGTGGCTCCTTTCGAGGCCTTTCCTTGCTTCCTTGTCGTTTTGGTGCTCATCATTTCAAGAATGGTGTGTTGGGCTCCTTGCACTACATCCTGATAGGATTGTTCTTCTCTTTTCTTTTTCTCAGGTTTCCTTCCTCTCGATGGAATTTCTGGAATTCCATGAGAGCTACTTGATTCAAAATTTCCTCCATCCAATACTCCTCCAGATTTCGTGCTCGGCCTGATGTGTTCATCTTGTGGTTTAGCAAGGTTTTTTTTAATTGCTAGTTCGGCTATCGATTTAGGGGTTTCAGATGTCGAAGGGTCATGGAGTTGAGGTTCTATTGCTTCGGTTCATTTCGCTAGTCCTTCCTTGACTTATGGTCTTGAGTGGTTTTACTTTTCTGGATATTGAAATTTTTTCTCTTTTGGCTTTGCTGCCTTGCCCTTCTTTACCTTCTGCCAACCTTCCCCATCTTCTTTTGCCATAGGCTGAGTTTTAGGACAGTTCCTTTGGAAGTGGCCATGTTCATGGAAATTCCTACACTTGAACGACAGGTGTTTGTAATCTAGCTTTTGGTAATGATGCCAGGTTCCTACAGTGAGTTTTACCGCTTCTGGGAGCCCATATTTGAGGTCGACTTCTACACATATTCTAGCACAGGTGTATTTTCCTTTTTTGTTGGCTTTATTTATGAATCTCCCGAACCCATTTTCGATCATTTGCAGGGATTAGAAGCTCCAGCAGTGAACTAGGAGATTTGGGAGGCGAACCCAGACCGAGACCTCTTTTGGAACATCAACAGAAGGATCAAAGTTGGGCGTCCATCTATTTAGATATAGGCTTTGGGTGCCCATTAAATAGGGCCCAGTCCTGAATATCAGATCACAATCTTCTTTCGAAATGAATTCAAAAATAAAGAAGCCCATTCCCACGGGGTAGCAGGTTATGCTTTGTTGCAGTTGGGGCCTCTAGTTTCGCTAGATCCAGTCGGCCGTTGTCTTTTTCAATAGAAATAACCCAATAAATTGGTCGACTAAGCCTCTATCAGTCAAAGCCAAGGCAATCTTGATGGGTTGGTCTTCCGACAAAACTATTTCTGGGATCGCGTCAAGTTTCTTGATGAATTTTGGGATATCAGACTGAGAAGGTTTCTTACCTTGGGCATTGACGAGTTTCCTGAAGGCGTCATCATTCGAGGAAGGAGGGGGGCAAGCTGATTCCCTACCCCCAAGTGCACTCATGGTGGCTATGGCCCTGAACCAAACCCTTAGCGGAGCCAAACCCTAGCGCAGGAAAATTTTGATGCTTATTACCTTGTTGTTTATTTCTTGAGATTGTTAGTTATGATGAATGAATGAATTTTTTATGTAGGATAATTCCTCATCAATAAACCAATCACCCAATTCCTTAAGAGTGTTAATGGCCTCCTGAGTGAATCAGGTTGATTTTTCAAAATAAGGTGCACGAGAATCATGAAATAACTACAGATATCATAGAAGTTTTTTTAAAGTTAATTTCTACATTTAGAACAATATATGTGGACCAACTCTTCAGAAGGTGACCAATTACAGGCTAGCAAAGGGAAATGTGTCATTGCATAGACAACATCAGTTAAATAACCAAATATAAAGAATCCACCTGGATGTACTTCTTTATATTTTTGAACCTCTTGCTTGATGTTAGCAGAGAGGATGTGAGCCCAATTAAACACTTATTCTTTAATAAATGGTGAATTAGGGGAACCCAACACAATTTTAACTTAGAATCATCCTTCTCACCATAAAAGCGACAAAGCATGATGTCTCTAATCTTGGAAGGTTTCTTCAGTCGTGGAACATAGTAAATTTTATCTTCAATAACTTTGAAGGAACTGGGATCACGCCACCAATTCTTGTTTAAATCCTCCATTTCTATTTCTTCCCCCTCCACTTCTTTTTGAATGAATTTCTTAATAAAAATATCACCTAGACAAATTGTAGGTGCATCTAGTTTCTACATATTGGCAATGTCATCTCACCTAAAAGACCCAATTTGTGAAAGAATTTGATGGAGATTTTCTAACTAAATAGTCTTTTTGTCTCCAAAGCTTGGGATTTTAGGAATAAGGATTTGCTTGGGGTTCTACAACGAAGATATAGTATCATCTATGACCTTTAGAAAGAGACCTTTTCCCAAGGAAGTGCACCCATTTTTTCAATGGGATCTTGGGCATTTTTTTCCAAGGTTTTTTCAAGATTGGTCATGGTGTTGTGAGCTCTACTTGCATTTTTTTGAGTTGTCATTCTCTCGAGAGGTAGGCTTTTTAGGATTTTCTTGGATTTCTATTCGTACACTCCAATCTAGAGCTTGAATCTATATTCTAGTTGGAGAGATCATGGGACATGTGCCTCCACTTCCTTTTGAATGAATGTATTAATAAAATTGTCATCTAGAAAAGTTGTAGGTGCATCTAGTTTCTACATATTGGCAATGTCATCTGGCCTAAAAGAACCAATTTGTGAAAGCATTTGAAGGACATTTTCTAACTAAATAGTATTTTTGTCTCCAAAGCTTGGAATTTTTGGAATAAGGATTTGCTTGGGGTTCTACAACGATGATATAATATCATCTATAACCATTAGAGAGAACCCTTTTCCCAAGGAATTGCACCCATTTTTTCAGTGGGGGCCTGGTTTTTTTTCCAAGGTTTTTTCAAGATTGGTCATGGTGCTCTGAGCTCTACTCACATTTTGCTGAGTTGGCATTCTCTCGGGAGGTAGGGTTTTGAGGAGTTTCTTGGATTTCTATTCTTACACTCCAATCCAGAGCTTGGCTCTATATTCTAGTTGGAGAGATCATGGGACATGTGCCTCTGCTCCAGAGATTGTGGGGCATAGCTCATCATTCATATTTGAGATTACCTCCAAGAATCACTACATTTATTGGTATGGAACCTCTCTCTCACAAAGTAGATTTCAAATTAGTTTGATATTCCATTTCCTAAAGGTATTTTCAACAAAGTTTTAATTTTCTCAATTATTAAAACAAAAGTTAAAATCCTATTTGATTTGAACGTGAATATCACCAACTCTATATTGTTGGCATTGTTTGAGTTATATTGAAACATATTTGGGATCACAAAAATGGCGTTTTGTTTTTCTCTATGGATAAATGGAAGAATCAAGGATTGTTTAAAGCTCCTAACTTCCCATAATTATTACACATGGAAACTCAAAATACAATAGTTGTTGCAATCTAAAGGGGTTTGGAAAATTTTAGCAGAGACTCAACCAATGTTTACCAAGGAAATTGAGTTGTTTTCCTATCAAAACAAACTTGATGAAGCCATGAGTCTCATTGGATTTCATTATTCATATATATTTTTTTGTTTCACACTTTTGAATGTAAAGATCCAAAATAAAGTTGGGAAAAGTTGGATTCTTTATTTGGTAAATTCAATGAATCTTGAGCCCTACAATTGGAAGTAGATATTTCATCACATGTATCTAATGAACATGCATTCGTTGATGATTATCTTTCCAAATTCATGATACTCATGGATAAGCATGTGGCAAAACCAAATCGAATAAAGAGTGCATTTTCTTGATTTTATCCAAGCTAAAAGGTCCTTTCTAGGTATTTTCTTGTTCATTTTATTCTACCATGGATGTAGAGGGAAGTGATTTTAAGATACTCTATTTTGAACTTTTTTGTGAGCGTCTTACTAGGGAAAAATCTAAGCTTATGCAATTAGATGTTTTTTCTAGCTCTAAGAATCAAGCTTGTGGGGCTCATACCTCCAAAGGTAAGCACAAAACTTGATATAATCAAAAGCAATATTATTCTCACGTTGGTGAGTCTACCTCCAAGCCTCATCAGAAAACAAAATATTTTCCTCCATCCTCCAAGTCTGGTGAGTCTTCCTCCAAGACAAGGAAGAAAAAGTCAAGTGAAACATGTATTTTCTATGGCAGGCGAGTAGGCCAAATCCAAATGTTGGTTGAAACTTGAAGCTTTGATTGATGCCATGAGGAAACCCAAAATTTTAGTGCCCCAACCTTATTCATTAGGTAAATTGCATGCTTTATCTTCTCAACCTTTATATTCATCTTTAAACAACCAAATACTTGATTCTGGTGCATCAGACCACATGACTCATTCTCATGAGTTGTTTCCTTCTACATCTGAATGTAGAATTTCATAGATTGTAGTAGGAGACTCTACATAGCTGGATCTTTTAAGATCAGACACTGTGAAATTTGATGATGGGCACATCAATGATGTTCTTCTTGTTCCCGACATCTCTAAAAATATTTATATGTATTTGATTTGTCATTATGGTAATGGGAAAACAATAGAGTTTTCTCCTAATGATGTAGTCATTTGAGAGCTATAGAATCCACACATTGTTGTTTCTTTTGGAAGAGTTGATCATAGTTCAGGTTTTCTTCTTTTGATATTTCCTCCAGTTCCTATTTCATTACACATGTTGATTCTTTGAGTAGGATTTTGGATGAAATATTTGGACATTAAAACTATAGATATTTGTAGCATTTGAACAGACAAAATTTGGTGCTTGGTCTTCCTAAAGTTTCTTGTAGTGATGGATTTTTTCTAGGTTGTGTCCTTGGGAAATAACATTAAGATCATTTTCCTAGAGGAAAGGCCTTTCATGCTACGACACCTCTTGAGTTGGTACATAATGATCTCATGGTGTTTCTGACTCATTCATTTTTAGGGGCTAAGTATGCACTTACTAAATTCATGGATGACTTCTCAAGTTGCTCTTTGGTGTACTTTCTTAAGTACAAGAGTGAGTTATTTTCTACTTTTAAGACCTTCAAGGATTTTGTTGAGAAGAAATCATCTCTTTCTATCAAGAAACTAAGAAAAGATAATGTGGGGGAGTACGTCAATCAAACATTCAAGGATTTTTGTAGAGAACAAGGAATTCAATATTAGCACTATGTTCCCTAAACCCATCAGCTAAATGGCATTGCTAAAAGAAAGAACTCGACAGTGAAAGAAATGACAAACTGCATGATTCGGTCCAAGAATATGGAACCTTTTTTCTTTCATGGTTGAAGCAGTAAATTGTGCCAATTACATTTAGAATTAGATGCCTCGTAGGGTAGTTCTACATATGAATCCAAAGGAAGCTTGGGGCCATGTTAATACCAATGTCTCTAGTTTTAGATTATTTTATAGTCCAATTTGGGCCTTAATTCCATATCAAAAACATAAAGCTATGGAGAAGAAGATATGGAGAAGAAGAGATTGATATTTGTTGGTTATTGTGAGAATATAAAAGTATATAGATTATTTGATCATCATATTTCTAAAGAAGTATTCTTTCAAAAAACTACCCATTTTGACTAGGGCTTCCACCCAACATCATCTCCTTGTCCACTTTCAGATTCTCATGATGACAATAGTGTAGATCATGCAGACAGTTTTTCTTTTGTAGAATAAGATAATGAACATATTGAAGTTGAATATTTTTGTGTTTTTATTAAATATTTAAATCATTTTATTTTATTACAGAGGTGGCAGTGGACTTCTCGAGCATCGGACTTCTTGTAATTGAAAACCCTCTTCACTATTATCGGAGATTGGTTAAAATTAAAATTAAAAAGATCTCTATAGCATGTGTTTCAGTCCTCCATGTCAACATCGGTTTAACGCTCTGACCTGCTATAGCAGACCCCATCAAGGTTCAAAATTGAACATGTCATGGCCCATCAAAGTCCATCTAGCACATCATAGAAGTATAAGAAAATATTTGGCCGTAAAAAAAAAAAATCTGGCTTTTGTTTTTGTCGTTTTTTTGAAAAATGTGAAACAAAATAAAAAATATCATGTGAAGGGTTAGATTTTTAAAATGCCCATCATACTAATTTGGGTTTCCATGGTAATTTTGTGAGTTCGTGGAGTGTGTCGTCGTCATTGTCTGCCTGCAACCACACTAGTCTGACACGGACTACTGCTGCAAATGTTGATGCCATCCATCAGAGATCGACGTCCCATCACATGAAATTGTCCTAAAGTGATGGCGATCAGGGTTCAAAATTGAACACGTCACGACCCGTCAATGGCCTTCTAGCACATCCCAAAAGTATAAGAAAATATTTGGCCGTAAAAAAAAAAGCTGGATTTTGTTTTTGTCATTTTCTTGAAAAATGTGAAACAAAATAAAAAATTTCATGTGAAGGGTTAGATTTTTAAAATGCCCGTCATGCTAATTTGGGTTTCCATGGTAATTTTGTGAGTTAATGGAGTGTGCCACCGTCATTGTCTGCCTGCAGCCACACTAGTCTGACATGAACTACTGCTGCAAACATCGGCGCCATCCATCAAAGATCGATGTCCTATCACATGAAATCGTCCTAAAGTGATGGCGATCAAACCACATTTTCTCTTTCACAATGTGGTTTGATGGCGATCAAACCACATTTTCTCTTTCACAATGTGGTTTGATGGCGATCAAACCACATGAAATCCTCCTAAAGAGATCGACGTCCCATCACATTTTCACAATGATGACAGAAAACTATTTAACACAAACGAATGACCGCAGTTTTGGAGGGCCATAGAGATGATCGGTCATGTCGAATCTTTACCAGCCCATCTAGTAAAGATTTTCTGGATCGCCCAGTGATTTATTATTTGACTCATTTTTACAAGTCTACAATAGAATCTCTAGGCAGGGAGAGCGGAGACATCGTGGAAGAGGAAGGCATGCATTGAGTAATTGTATTTTAATTTGTCTACGGGGTGAAAAAATTGCTAATGGGTCTGGCCGAAGAGGCAGTATGATTTCAGTTCGTTGCCCTTTTAGTTCTATTTTTATTCCTTGAGTGGTTTTTGATATTTTCTTCTTACTCGAAGTCGTTTGCCTCATATCCTCATCCATACCCAAATTTTCTCAAAAATCTGAAGAACCCACTGAGCTTACCATGGCCTAATGCTTTTAGCAATCAAAGCCTTTTGAATTTTGGTAGTTTCTCTACATTTATTGGAAAATAATTTCCCACTGGTATTCTCTAAGGTGTGTTGTAAAGTTTCTAACGTTCTCATTAAAGTTCGGACTGAAACCTATTCTTTACTCTTTTTCTACTATTTATCACATTGTGGGTAATTTGTAATCTGCCTTCTTCTAAAATCCATAATTATAGTTTTTACCCAGCTCCAGTATGATACCTATAAATGTAATATGTTTTGTGAAATTGTTCAATCCATGTATTTGTTCTTTTAATTAATTCAATTTTGTTATGATATTGGTTTACAAGATTTTGGTTCGGAATTATTTTTGTACCTACCATTGTGTACTGCATTTCATCTTTTGAATCGTGTCTGGTGAATATGAACAAGTGTGTGTACGGTTTCGCAAGCATCCACGTGTGCGTGGTAGTTCTGAAGCTCTTTAAATTTCCAGCAACCAGGCACGGTGTTTGAGCAATTCCTGGTTAGACGAGAGGCGAATAAATCATCCCTAGATTCAGTGAGTTTTTATTAGAAATTAAAGGTTTATAAAATTATATTTAAACATGAAAGTTTTGGAAACCCATAAATGTTGATAGGTGAAGAAACCGTTCTCGATTCAATGAGTTGATTGTTTGATATCTATGCACACAAGAAAAATGTTCTGATAAATATAGGTAGGACGAGTATCCATTTTAATAGAGAATTTGTAGAACATGATTTATTTACTAAGAGAGACATCTACCAATTCAACCCTGGTCCTGAAAGGTTGATTGACATCTAGAAACTCACACCTATTTACCTGCTCCAATCCCACCTGCACGCAACTAAATTTTTCAGCTAAATTTTGTTCCTTCATATGTTTGAATAAAATTGACAGAATACTTTGTTGACACCTTTCTCCAGGTTGCAATTGTCCAAGGCCTTTCAGGGACTGGTTCTCTTCGCCTCAGTGTTGCCTTTATTCAAAGATATTTTCCTATAATACAAGTCTTGATTTCCTCTCCAACTTGGGGTAAGTCAAAGATTCTCGGTGAAATGTTGAACTCTAAGTGATGTATTTGGAGTTGCCATGCCTATCTTACATAACGTAATTTTATGCAAAGTAATATTCCATCTTTCGAAAAAAATTTGATTCTGGAATCTGGATTGATTTTGACCAGGAAATCACAACATTTTCAATGATGCTAGGGTTCTTGGTCGGAATATCGTTACTATGATTGTAAAAATGTGGGACTAGACTTTGAAGGGATGATTGCAGACATTAAGGTAAGACAGTTTTTTTCCCTTGGGTATTTTCACAAAATTAGATGTTAGGTATATGCACTATTAATTATTTGATTATTTAGAAACAATGAAGTATAAAAACGAAAGAAAAATACAAAAGATCTCATATTATTCAGAGAGGATACTTGATTAAATTTTCATGGAGGAGACCCTGCAGCTGATTACTGCATCCTTCTACCTTCACCTTCCTACCCTGCAGCTAATTACTACATCCCGCTACCTTCACCTTCCTAAACATTTTCCTTGCCACTAGCTGCCTCTTGATGTTCTTCAATGTAGTAGTTTTCAAGGGTCCCTTGGCATTGCTAGTTTTTATGCATTCTTGCATGAAATTAATTTTACCTCTGGATAACTCATAACAAATGTACAAAGAGGATTACAATTTTTCCATGAATCAACAATTTGAATTACAATTTGAATCAACAATTTTTCCAAAAGCAAAAAAAATCCTATTTTCTGGGACGGTTTCAACAGCTACCTCCCTGAATGTTGCTTCATTGGTGTCCCCATATCTTGTAGGCTTATAATCTGACAGACTAGTGGACAAATTAAACTACATTGAAACCATCTTTTGACATTTTATCAAAATATGCATACTTGATATTTTATACATTTCCTTCGGTGTCAATGAGGATGTTTCTTGAAGCAATTTTGCCGCATTCCAGGCTCAGCGCATGCCATGCCTTTGAACCAGGCGTTCAACAGAAACATTATCCTTCTATTCCTTCATTTATAAGCAAAACCAAAGCAAAGAGTACCACGTACCTATGTCTAAACCATCATATCCAATAAATGTGGGAAAAATGCTCCAACAAGACAATGGATAGGTAAGTCTAGCATCCAATGGTAGACTTCAAACCTTTGAGAGGTAGACAAACTCACCATAGAGGCCATTTGACACATTGTTCTTTCTTATTTTAAGAGGGGAAAAAGCAAAAACGCCATGAAAGTGAATGCAAACAAGGAAACACACTAAAAACAATTTCTTGCATTTATTATTCTGAAAATGAATGCAAACAAAACCATCAAGAAATGCAAAATTGGCACCATTTACCTACCAAATCGACATGATCGAGAGGATAAGAAGTCTATTTTTTTTGCTGTTGTTGTTATGAGTTGATCGACATCCCTCCAATCTATCTACTCCTCCAAATCCGACCATTTCCCTCGCTGCATAAATAGGCAATGTACTTAATACCAACAAAAAAGCAAAGACAACACTGCAATAACTTGTTACAGTCGATTTATTTCAACCACAAGAACCCACGACCTGGTCTTCCCTCTTTTACTTTCTTCACATGCCACTGTCACTGCCGATGACAACCATCACGCCATTACTATTGCCATGTCTCATTCATTTACTACCGTTTGAATTTTAAATTTTCTTTGGAATTTGAGCATTTTCGTATTAAGGCATGTGTAGTTGGAACGGAACGTGTAAGACATCAGACTAACGGTTTCTCATGTCTCGATTGAGTACCATAGTTTCTAGTTCCATGATCATCTCACAGTTTCACACTTAATAGATGTAAATGGGGAAGGTGGTCATAAATGTTTGCCTGACTCCATAGCGTAACATTCAAGCATTACCATTTTCACAGAATCCCAATGCAGGCTTCAAGGTAGAGGCCAGTTCTTTCAGGGTCGTCTCTCTCTTTCTACACAAATCATCCACCTCAATGAAAAAATATTTCTTTATAAGTACCAAATTCACGACTATTTTGTTTGTGTTTTGGTGGATCCTTATCAACCCTTTGAATTCGAACCAGAATCTAGTCGAACAATGGAATGAATGGGGCAGGCCTTGAAAGGAAGGAGAAATTTGGCAGGACAATGAAATGAATGGGGGTAGGCCTTGAAAGGAAGGAGAGAAGGTCATGAAAGCTATTATTTCATGCATGAAGACCCCAAGATTGGTCAATCTAGAAGCTATCGGTCATTGCAGTAGGTCCAGGGCGAGGGGGAGCTTCTTCTGTTACTTTTCATTTTTGTGAAGCTTCAGCTAGGTGGTAGTGAAGAATTGGAATGAAGTGAGTGTAATGATTCAGTTGGGGGGTCCAATCTTTGATTGCAAGTATGTAAGAGTTGTTTTACTGAAAATGGTACTAATGAACATTATTTGTTGTTTTTCCCTGTCTTAGCCCATGTATTACTTGCATGTGTTATTTGTCACCTAGAAGTTGTATGGTATTGTTTTCGTGTTTTCTTGAATTTTGATTTTCGGATTGCATGGTGAAACTTGGCAATTATGGCAAATTTTCAGGACGACCCTTCTTGTAACTATGTTCTACCCATTTCCATTGCACCTCATCACTTCACAGTTGATTGTAGACAAGCAACAGGTGCATGTTGATCTTAAACTGAACCCCTCTTTCCCCTCCACTAGAACTCATAAACTGACCTCAATGAGCCCTTGGGCTACCCTTGAGAATGCTCTTCTTTCTGGCATGAAGAAGTCGTCTTTTGTTTGAAGTTTGCAATATTGTAGGAGTTCTTTTTTAACTTGCAGATGTAATATTTGTACATGTATTTTCTTTGTTTTTGAAATTTCTTGAGTTTTGTGGTCACGATTTTTTTTATTTATTTTTTAATAAAAAAACTTTGATGGTAACATTTTTCTCATGTTCACAACTCTCCTCTTTATCCCAATAAACTTCAACACCTACAATTCAATCCACACTATTATCTTTTTTATTTAACAATAAATTTGGACTCACATAATGGTGTTGTTAAATTTAGAAAATAATTTTGTCTCCAAATTTTTTTTGCATTTTAACCACTGCCTTGTTGCATTATTTCTATTCACTTTTTTAGAATCATCTATAAAATTATTTTCCATAGATATAGCCATCTATTTTTTACACTATTAATTTTAAGACAATAATAATTTTGGATTTATTAATTTTTTTATTAGAGATAAATTTGATTAGAAAAGTAATACTTTATTTAACATATTTTTTTATGAAGCTTGTACTTAATTTATTATTGTCAATTGAAATGTATTTTTTCTAAAAACTTTTCATTGTGGAAGGGTTGCATGAGTATTTACCCTTCTCACTGAAATTAGAACCCACCCTTCAAATTTGATCACTGCACCCCATGGCATTTAATGCCGAGACGGTTTAATGTTTTGGCCTGTTATAGCACATCCCATGGCATTTAGTGCTGAGCGATCACATGTAGAAAGCTATGAGTGGTGACATGTATAATGTCCTTAATGATCGAACAACAATTGCATTTCTTCAAAGCAAACAGAAGGGATGATGGGGAATTTTAAAGTTCTTTAGTAGACTGAATCTACTTATGAATTTATAAATATAATTTTTGTATTTAAAAATTCCATTTTCTTTCATTTTAATTTATGAAAAATGAAAACTTATTTATAAGTATATTGGTGAAATTTATTTGTTTTTTCTTAAATTTAATATTTATACATTTTTAAATTGAATTAGATAAATGGAGGTTTGTCTCATCACAAGATTGGTTATCTTCTCTCAAATTGGAGAGTCCTAAGTAGTTCACCATTATTATTATGTTTGCAGTACATAGTATAGTTCACCATTATTATTATGTTTGCAATACATAGTATTTGATATGAGGTTGACTATATTGAATTTGTGATTTTGAGAGTTAAAACAAAACTTTAATGACAGTGTACTAATCAATTAAATCAACATTTCACTATAAATTAATTCAACCATTCAAAACTTTAATGATAATGTATTAATCAACTAAACCAACACTTCATTATAAATTGATTCAACTATTAATCATAAATTTAAAAATCTTTATATTTTTAAAAATATTTAAATTATTAAATCAATTAAAAACTTCTAATTTTTTAAAAATATTTAAATTATTCCATCAATTAAACTTCTTATTACAAAGGAGGTGGCAGTGGAATTCTTGGGCAATGATCAATTAATTGAACTTCTTAGTGCAGAGGTGACAATGTTATTACAAAGGAGGTGGCAGTGGAATTCTTGGGCAATGATCAATTAATTGAGGTGACAATGGACTTCTTGGGCATCAGATTTCTTGAAATTGAAGGGCATCAGACTTCGTGTAATTGAAGACGATGTTTAATATTATCGAAAATAGATTAAAATAAAATTAAAAAATAATCTCTATGGCATGGTTTTCCGTCCTGCTATGCCAATGTCGGCTTAATGCTTTGACCTGCTGTGCCATGGAATTTAATGCTATGTCAACGTTAGTTTAATTGTTTCACCTGTTGTTCCATGGCATTTAATGTTGAGTGATAACATATATAAGAGTAGGCTAAAAGCAATTTTTCCTACTGAGTGTCGTTACTTTGGCAGGTTCTCTGGTGATGGTGGTTCCTCCGTAAACGAAGTGCACCTAGATGTCCTCTTCCGCCCGAATTCCGGCCATTCGTTTTCCGTCCTCCCCTCTTTTCGACGCAGTCACCACTGTCGTCATTTGTTGATGGATGATGTCACCGTTAACACCTCTGTCATGGTTTGTGAATGGTTCAGTGATCGAGGGATAGCTAACTCGGCAAGGCACTTGAAATCATGAATGCGATGGGATGGTCTTCGTTTGAGTTTCAAATTCAAATTTTAAACATTGGACTCCACTGCCTCTCGTTTGAAAAATCACCACTCCAGACTGCAGGAAAGTTTAGAATGAAGGGGTGCAATGTGACCTAGAAAAATTAAAATTTGGGGTTTTCTTTCTCGCCCTAGGATAATATTTCTAAAACAATGCTAATTGAATCTTACCTTGAACGCAACAAAGCCAAAGATTAAGTGAATGCACTGCACCTCAAACATATTTAAGCTTAATTCCCATGCAATAGGAAGTGACACATTTCCTTTGTAAATATTTAATTTGTTTTATATTCTTTTTAATCTTTAGTGTTCATTTAGTTTGCATTTATTATGAGAACAATTGCATGTAAGGCGGCATTATTTTGCCAACCATCACATTACTGGTTTTTACAGAGTTTACTTTTAAGGATCCTACAAGATAAGAATATATCATGAATATATTATTGGTGGTAGGAATATAGGAATATATTACTGGTGGTTTATTCCTGAGTAGGCCTAATGGTTAAGAACATGGGTTTCCTCTTAAGAGGTCACAAGTTCAAATCCAAAGGGGGATAGGGTATGTATACATCCGTAGACTTTACAAGTAAAATCATTGGACAAAAAATCGAATAAAATGATACAATATGTATCGATCACATAGCCCCTCGCCAAAAAGAAAGGAGTGGCTAACTCTAGAGCAATTTTCTCTTCCAAGTTCTCAACCTCCAGTTCTAGTTCGGAAGCGGAATGCGGCAATAACAAACAAGAGAATTTAAAGGATTCGATACTTGAAAGTATGGAGAGTGGCAAGTCTCCAAATTTAAAGGATTTTCCTCCCCTGGATGAATCCGTCGAGTACTTTGGGGTTCACTTTTAGCTCACTGAAGGCGGGGGAGGGATAATTTTTAAATTCTTTAAAGCTACAGGTGATACCCTGTAGTACTTTGGGGTTCACTACTACCAGTAGCTCATGGAAGGCGGGGGCAGCGTAATTTTTGAATTTTTTTTAGGCTGCAGGGGATTGTGCCATGAAACATTTATAGAAACAACATGGTAGATTCCATTGACCATGCAAGCTGAGGGAGGAGGCATGTTAGCACTAACATGGATACTTATGTAATTTGGTGTTTTATCCACTCAGAAACCCAAATGTTGCATTGATTCCTCCAACTTGAATTGTTTTTGTTTCTATTCAAGTATATGTATACTTTGACTTCTACCATGGCTTTGTCTTTTTCTTTATGTTCTATTAACCATCTCTCATACTAGTGTTCCTCCCAATGCTTTCGTCTCAATTCCATAGTGTTAGCAACATTATAGACCTATTCTATCTCCGATTCACATCTCTTATCCCTCTTTTCACCAACTCTAGGTCGCAATTGTGGTAGCAAACCATTATACTCCTTAATCCGAGGCAAGATTGAACTGGTTTAAAATGCGGTTTCCACCCATTTTAAAATGATCCATATAGATGGATTCCCCCCCCTCGAAATTTTTTGTCTCACCATAAAAAAGTGAGAAAATAATAAATTTATCTTAAAATATTCCTCCTCTTTTCCTTTTATGAACGACCCACTCATAATATGCAGTGTTTCTATATTTTTCTTTTATATCCTTGTCATGATGAAAATTTACATTTAAATTATTAAAAAAATGTAAATTCAACTTGAGTGGGCCTAATGGTTAAGAACATGTATTTCCTCTTAAGAGGTCATTGGTGTGATCTTAAAATTAGATCTTTATTATTATTATGTTTCATGGAATGCTTTTTGAAGAATTGCAACACAAGATTAGAACATTAAAAAATAAGTTGAGAATAAGAAGTGACTTTCACCTTGGAATTGCAAGTAAGCCTCCGAGGTTTTCTTTTCACAAGGGAAAAATATCTTATATTAGATATATAAAATAAAAATTTACAAAATTCTGCTCAGAAAAGAGTATTCTTTCTGTCCTTTTACAGATCGTACTTTTTTGTCTATAATTGTCTTTCACAAAAACTTTTTACAAAGAGACAAAAACCAAAAATTATAGCTCTATAACATTTTTGATCACCATTAACTCATGAAAACTAGATATAGTATTCAGTCATATTTTCAAAGCTTCCAACTTGATCTCCCATTCCTTTGGAAAAAAATATCATTCCTTCCTCCATTAGCAAAGCCTGTTTAGATAGTTGATTTTCATCCTTATTGAATTCCCTGTAAATGTGTTGTATTTTTAGGTTCTGGAATTTTCTACTCATCTGACGGATTCTGGTCATCCAAGGCTGTAGTGAGATCACCCACAATTTGTTTTTATAAGAAAACCGGTCTACGATTACTTTGGAATCTCCAACCAACTGTAAACTATAAACTTGCTTATGAAGAGTGAAATGCAAAAGATTCCATAGTGCTAGTAATTATCCTCTAGTATTTGTTCCCATCCCACGATTCATTTTGATACTAAATATATCCTCCTTTAGACATTTTAGCACTGCACCCGCTCCACATTTTTCTCCTCCATTTTGTGAAGCCCCATCAAAAAAACCCACTGTCAAGTTTGTTTCAAGTATAGGAGGACGAACTGCTCTTTGTGACTAAATAGTAACAGATTTGTTAAATTCACTCAGATCAAGAAAAACTTGATTGATTACCTTATGAACAGATAGTGGATGATTATCAAAGATAATTAGATTCCTCTGTCTCCAAATTTCCCAACATATATAACAAGGTAAATCCGACCAATTTTCCTTTTGCTTATTCCAACTCTGAAAAGTTTCACTGATCTGTCCACCTTCCCACTTTTTGAGACTTAATAACTTTTAGTAGATTATTCCATATTTCTTTTGTGAAGGGATAATTTATCATTAAATTATTAATTGTTTCCTCTTCCTCTCCACATAGGAAGTATCTACTCAGACCAACAAACCCCCTTTTTATCAAATTATCTCATGTTAGAATTTTATTTTCTATCATTAGCCAACAAAAAAGTTTGATCCTCAATGGGATCTACCAATTCCAAATATCACTCATCCATTCATCTTTATCTTCTTCTACATTCTCTAGAAATTGTACCTCATAAGCTTGTTTTGTAGATACTTTTACTAGCTTATTGTCCCAAGACCAATAGATTTTATCTCTTTAATCAGTTAAGATAAAGCTTGAGTGTTTTAATCCCCTCACATAGTTCTCCCATTCCCATTTTTTTTAACCAAATAGTTCAAGGGACTCTTAACTCTTCCAAATAAAACTGTGTTCCAACCCAGGGTCAGCTGAAAACACCTGGTCTAGAGTTAAAATACCTTTTGAGTGTAGTAGTGAAATCAAATTCTTAGACAATTTGTAGTAATAATGTGATCCTATCAGTGGATCCAACCCAATTCTTTTATCCTTTCCAGTTCCAGGCTTCCATGCTAACCAATCAGTGACAATAGATCGAGAATCATAAAGTGTTTTCCAACATTTTGACATACCTTTCACATTTGAATTCCCTTTTCTAAGCCAACCATTCACATAAAGTCCTTTTAAATATTTTTTAATAATTACTTCATGCCACATCCCATTACCAAACATACTCCTCCATAGGATTTTTATAACTAGTGCTTTACCAAACCTGAAGATATTTTTAAAGCCCCAACCTCCGCACTTATTAGGTTTTGCAAGCCTGTCCCATCTTACCAAATGGAAACATTTTGTCTCTTTGTTTCCCGACCATAGGAAACTAAACATCCTCCTTCTAATTCTATTCAATATGATTTTGGGTATCTTTTCCATAGCCAACCAGTACACTGAAATGCTTTCCAAAACTAAATTTATCAAAATTACCTTCCTCCCAAACTAAGCCATCTATGACACCAGTTGGAAATTTTGTTTTCCACTTTTTTAATCAGCCAACACCAATAATTAATCACATAGCAATTTAGTTTTAGGAAAAAACCGAAGTATTTAAAACCATCATCTAAAGGTTTTTCCTCATAAGGTAATAAATCCTTCAAGGGAATCAATTCCTCTGAAGTCCAACCTAATTCCAAAAATTGTGACTTGAGTGCATTGTAAGCCATTCCATTTCCATTGCTAAATAAGTCTAGTTTTGAGACTAGTTTTACCATAGGTGAAAAAGTGTGAGGCTCCTCCATCTTAAACCAATTGGACCAAACAAAGGAAAAGAGGAGAAAGAATTCAACTTTGAGAGAAAAGTTACTCTGGAGAAATTACTTCATATTGAGTTTGCATCCCTTTGTCCCTCAAGTCTGAACATAGTGTTCAACCCCCAAGCTCTTTCCTTATTTTCAAGAGGACGTCATTACCTCTTTGCTATGAGCTTGCCTTTGGTGGAGGATTGAAGTGGTGGAGACCCAGTTGGAAGGAACTTCGTTTCTTGGTTTCGAACCATGCCGACACAGAAGTCTGTAATGTTGATACTTCTTTTGATCAATTATTAATAGAAATACTCCTTTCCCGTCCTATCGATGTGTTGCAAATATATGATTATTATCCATGGGCATGTTTGTAATGTTTATTAATGGATTGTGCTATCTGATTTGCTAACTCATTTTATATATTGACACTATATACTTACATCACTTGTTTGCTGAGAACTTCTTGTAGGTGTAAAGCTTTGGGTCAAAGTGCTCAACGGTGGAACGACATCAAACAATTGGATTGAGGTAGGATTCTTCCTCGTATTTCACATTAGTTTATATAGCACATGTTGGAATTGAGTTGATTTCTGCAGTCATACCTGTCTATTGTGGTTTACCCTTGGCCATAGAGAGTTTTTCCCTTATAACAGAATTGGCGACTCCACTGGGGAGAGATCTTATTTCTAAGGGTTGAAGTATTTTTTCTTCTTACATTGCTCTTTTTCCTTTGTGTTTCTTGTCGTATCACAGTTGGACAGAGTCTGTTCACTCTGGGTATGAGGTTTTTAGCCTTTTAGCCTTGCCTATCCTTGTTTTAAAAGATATATGCCCTTTTTTCCCTGACAGCCGTGTATACACGCTTTCTATCCCACTGCAAGAAGCATATATATGCCCTTTTCTCTTGAACAGTCGCGTATACCACTTCCCCTTGCTTTCTTGCTTGGTTTAGTGACTGTTGGGTAGGTTTTGAGGATCACTAAGCCTTCTTAGGTCTCTTTGGTGCCTGTTGAGATTATTTGGGATGACAGGAAACCTGTTTGGAGTTGAATTTTTGGGCGGCGTCTTTCTCTTTGTTTTCCATTTTTTATTTGTCCTTAGTAGTTGGGCTGTCTGCTTAGCTGCTTGGTACTCTTCTCTAGTGATTGCTTTTATACACAGTACAATTTATATATCAAGTCGCTTATCAGTCCATGCATTTTCTTTTGAATACATTGAAAATACAAAAAAATAGGTATTTTTCATTAGTTGGTATTTTTGTCTTGGAACCTTTATCATTAGCTTAGCACATTTAGAGAAAGATTGCATTTGACTTCTGTGTTGCAGAGTTAAAATTGAAGATTGCACTATTTTTATTTAGCATATCATTCACTGAAAAGTTAAAGTTAGGCTTTGCATTATATCTATTTTTATTTTCATTCAGAGTCATAACACCATGAGTTTCATTTCCATACCTTTTTGAGTAATCATGGCCAATAAAATTTACACTTTAAACTAAAATTGATTGGTAATGATCTTATTGTTTAGGGTGCACAAACTAGCCTAGGATTTAGTGCCTTGGAATATGATTTAGTGAGTAAACTTCTCCAAGGCAATTAAATCAACATATGTGTCTAAGAAAGGGAGTTGAGAAATCCATTGTATAATTGGTAATATCAGAAGGCTCCGCTCACACCAAAGTTAAGCATGAGGTCGCGTGAAGTTTGTTGAAGGGATAACCCCTAGATACTCACCTAGCATCAGAGATATTTTTGTGGATTTATTCATATTTGGGGATCTTGCTAGTATCCATACCTCTGTGAGAGGCTGCACTTTCAAGGTTTCGGGCTTTGCTACCCTGCCCATACGATAATCCATACTTACGACTTTTCGTCTGTGAATCGGTTATACAGTGGTTGATTAGTTGCTTGACTTAGGTTTCTCATGGGTTACTTGTAGGGTTATTCTACTTGTATCTTGGGTCAAATATGGGTCAGACACCACACAACCTTTATGGAATATTACCTCTTCGGGGGGATCTGAACGAATGGTTTTTAAGCTTACAAGGGCCCTTATAACTGATTATGTTACCTCCAAACTTTAGTAGGAAGTCTCAGGTCCCTCCTGGACAAAGCATACCTTCTTTAGCGAGGGAGGCCACTCAGCCACTTTAGCCCGTTTGCATGCATATTGGCCGTTTGAATTTTTGGTATTCTCTTTGATTACTAGTTGAACTTAGGATATCTTTTTATTTGTTGAGAGTCATAAGTCATCATGGAGTTGGACCATCTTCCTTGCAGGTCCCGTCGGTTGTTACAGGTACCACCAGTTTTCGAGCTATTGCCTTCTAAAAGGCATAGAGTTATCAGGAGTGGTACACACACATCCACTTTTCAGACTTGTGATCCCATAAGGATGAGTACTGAGTCTAGTCTTCAGAACACTAGGAGTTCATCGACTCCCAATCCCACTATAGTTAATTGCACTCCATCGACACCTACAACCGCTACAATTGCAGTGCCAGAGGCCTACATCGGTACCATGGCTCAGCCCATAGTCAATGCTTCGTCTCTTGCCTCTAACCCTTTTGGGGGTTTTTTCCACTCAACGAGTTACAATGTTCAGACCATCCCCATGGCTACTAGTCCATTTTCTTATTGTATGCCAAGTTTCACTTCACAGTTTTCGACTGCCATAATGCTAGCCTTGGACCTGGGGGCACTACACCTCCTTACACTCCTTTTTCGTTTGTTAGCTCTCATGTTCCCCAAGAGAATCCTAATGTAGGAAGTGTCCCCTTCCTTAACCTTGGATCTAATCCTTCTATAGCTGGATGGAACAACCAAGCTGGCGGACAAGTTCTGCCCTATATACCTATCCCCTCGGTGCCAAATTCGACCAATACTTTTGGCATAATGAATCCACTTCAATCCTCTATATTCCCACCTGGAGGAGGTCAGTCTTATGTCTTAGGCACCCCCCAACTTGGATCTAATCCAGTTGGAGGCAGTTTTAACAACCCTCAGTTTGGAGCTAATCCAACTGGGGGCAATTTTCATAACCCTTATCAGAACATTCTTGTTGGAATGATGCCCAATCCATCTTTCACGAATCTTCCCGGAGGAGGGTCTTTTAATTCTGGACAAGGTTCTGGTCCTCACCAGAATCCTAGATGGAACGTGGCTCCTAATACTCAGTCTTTTGCGGGAGGATGGGGTTAGGTGTCAGAACCCCGTATTACCTTTCTGGCCATGCTTGATTTGCTATATTTGTCTAAACTAATGAACGATCTGGTGAGTCATGATCCCACACGGCCCCCTGTCCCCACCAAGATTTCGTCAGACATTCCAAAGTTTGAGGGTAAGAATGGTGAGGACCCTGGTGATCACATCACTACTTTTCACCTCTGGTGCTCATCGAATTCTTTGAATCACGATTCTATTAGATTACGATTGTTTTAGCACACTCTTATTGGGATTGCATCACAATGGTATATTGAGCTACCTAGGGGGACATATGGGTATTTTCAACAATTAGTGCTAGCATTTCTTAACCATTTTCAACTACCCATTCGTTATAATGTTGGCCTTGAACTTTTGTCAACTTTACGCCAGGGTATCGGCACTCACATTTCGGACCATATCCAAGAATGGCATAGGAGAAAATGATTAGTTAAGACTCCCATACCCCCGACCTTTCTTTTAGAATGGTTTTTAAAGTCTTTTCAAGCTCCTATTTCAAAGGATGTTTCTACTTCTGAGGTCTTCAGTGAGGAAGAGGCCATTTTTAGAGCCCAACAATTTGATTTGATCTATGCTCAGTCTGGGATGTTATACCACCTTCTTCCCGATGCACCGCAGTCGACTCATGATCCTAGACAGAGTCTTGGGCCCCATGTCAATGGCATTGTGGGGTCCACCAATGTAAATTCTGCAGACTCAACAACGAAGTGTGCCGGAGGACCAGCTTCATCTAGATCCTCCAAACCCACCCAATCAGTGGATGTACATTCCATGCAGTCATCGAAAAACCCAAATGGTGACCAACAACTAGATGGGAATAAATAGAAAGGTCAAAATAATCGTAGAGGTGGGAAGAATAAACCCAAGTACAAGAATAATAATGGAAAACATAACGATAATGCTGGAGAGGGAAAGAAAGAAAAGCGTAAGGTTAAGTTTCCTTGTAAACTTTGTTCTGATGATCACCTCACACACTTATGCCCCAACCTTGCGGAGGCTGCAAGGCTTTTAAATCTTCTACCTGCTGTGCTAATGAATCCTTTTCCTCACAACCAACACTTAGCCTCGAGTTCTTTGAACGCCGAAAATGCGCCTGGTGGGAGTCAAAACCCACCACCACAAGATGGCGACTGTGTTTGTATCAATATGGTTGATGCAAAAATCGATATAGCCACTCGCTCTCGAGATTACTGCTCTTCAAAAGCTAGTACCAACCTAGAAGCTCCTCCTCCACCCCCAGAGATGAATTTACAGATCAAGAAACCAGAGCCACTTCCTTGTATTCTGAAAGGAGTATTCAAGTTCTCTACTCTATTGTTGAGGATCTAGGCCAAACACCTTGCATCATGTCTACTTTGGAGGTACTCCAGATGTGTCCATCACAGAGGAATGCCTTACTCTCTGCCTTAGGGGCTCTAGAACCTAGTGGCTAGAAGATCATCAAGTTTGATGTCACGGACGTGAAGACTCGCTTACCCTACCATGTGGCTTTCCAAATCCACGTGGAGTATTCTAAATATACCATCAAACGAGCAGTCATTGATGAAGGTGCTGCCAATTGTGTGATTTCCTTAGTCTGTTGGAAAGCTATCGGTTCTCCAACCCTTTCAAAGTCATCAACCATGTTGAGCGCATTCGACGATCATTCCTTCCACCCTCATGGTATTCTCCTCGCCTTTTCGGTCCAGTTAGGTGGGAAGACCATAGAGGTGGAAGTAGAGGTAGTTGATGCACCTCTCGATTATAACCTGTTATTAGGTCGCAATTGGACTTATGCTATGGTTGCCGTCCTATCGTCCATTTTCTGCACACTTTGTTTTCATCATCAGGGGGAGATTGTGATGATCAACTAGTTATCCTTTGCCTACTCTAGCTCGAATGGATCTATTGGACCGTTGATCCCTGTGGTCGATAATTCTCAACCGACAACTGAGAATATTGGTTTTGGAATGTATTCTTCCCTCATGGGTACTTTCGACTTCTCGACACCGACTCACCACATTTATGCCATGTCTAGTACGCCCGCTTCAGTAGAGAAGTCCATCCCTTTCTGCACTTCTTACTCTAGTGACTCTTGGACCCTACCTTCTCTGACTTTGTCGATTGAAGGTCAGTCGCATGTTGTCATGGATATGCCACTATCAACAGCAAATATTGCATATCAAGCTATCCTTGACTCTTCTGCTGATCTCGATCTTGTTCCCTCGCAGACGATCGAGGAGGATCCATTTCTTAGGCCCATGTGGGCCACTTCGTTATCTTGTTCACATGATTTCTTGGATAAGACTTTGCCTTCAGATGAATCCATCCTTGAAGCCATTAATGTTACCGAGAGACCTTGGGACGATATGCATCATCGATCTTATTTTCTCCCAAGTCTTGAAAGAATTGAGCAAGATGATTTTAGATCTACCCTAAGTGAGATAGTCAATCACGCCCTAGTTCCACTTGATACACATGGAATTTACGCCGAAGGGAATATGGCAAGTATTTCTCCACCATCTAGATCAATATCTCTCGTACCCCTGGCAAGATAGAAAATGTAAATATAGGTGCAGATTGTTCGCCAGAAGAGATTCTGATCTACACCAACCTCTTCAAAGAATTTTGAGACGTATTCACTTGGTCATATGAAGAGATGTCATGGATCGACCCCTGTATTGTCGAACATGAGATTAGGACTTACCCGGATGCTACACCCATTCGACAATATCTTAGAGCTGTTAATCCTAGGAAGTCCCCCACTATTAAGGCAGAGGTAGAGAAGCTACTTAATGCCGGCTTTATTTACCTGGTTCTCTTGACCAAATGGGTATCCAACCCCATTCCCGTGATTAAAAAGAAAGGAACCATCCGCGCGTGTATGGAATTTCGCTACCTGAACAAGGCCTATCCTAAAGATAACTTCCCCACGCCTTTCATTGATCAGATTCTCAATGAGTGTGTGGGAAGCGAAATATTTTCTTTTATGGATGGATTTTCAGGCTATAACCAAATCCAGATCAAACCCAAAGACCAACATAAGATGACATTCATATGTCCTTGGGGCAGGTTTGCATATCGGAAAATGCCTTTCGGCCTGAAAAACGCCAGAGCAACCTTCCAATGAGCCATGACTTTCACTTTTCATGACCTCAAACACATAGTCAAAGCTTACCTTGATGATCTTGCCGCTCACTCTCACAAGAGAGTGGATCATGCTACGCACCTTCGAATGGTTTTTGAAAGATGTCACTACTATAGAATCCGACTCAATTCTCATAAATGCATCGTTTGCGTTAGATCTGGCCGTCTCTTAGGATTCTTTTTCTTCGAGACAGGGATCATGGTAGATCCTCTTAAGGTTGAGGCAATTCTTCAGTTGCCTCCCCCGTGCACGATTAGATGGCTTCAAGGTTGACAGGGGAAAGCTAACTTTTTGCGTTGGTTTATTGTAAATTATGCCAATATCACTAAGGTTTTCATGCACGTATTGAATAAATACACCCCATTTATCTAGGATGAGCAAGCCCAACAATCTTTTGATGCTTTAAAGAAAGCCTTGGTATCAGCCCCTCTGCTGAAATCTCCTGATTACAGTAGAGATTACTTGTTGTATATCGTCATTTCTGAAGAGACCATTGGTATGGTTCTAGTTCAAAAGGATGATGAGCTCCGCGAGCACGTCATCTACTATCTCAGTCAAAATTTAGTCGGTCCTGAACATAATTACTCGCACGTTGAAAATCTAGCTTTGGCTGCCGTCCACGCAGTCCAACGTTTACGACACTATATATTACTTTGCAAAACTATTATGATTGCCGATGTTAATGCATTTCAATACGTCCTCACTAGACGTATCATAGGTGGAAAATATAATAAATGCATTGTCATCTTACAAGAATTTGATCTCGACTTTGCTTCAGCCAAGTCCAAGAAATCACTAGTTTTTGCAGAGTTAATATCTGATTTCCCATGATTAGATGAAGATGTTATTCAAGTTGATTTGTTCGTAGATGAACACATTTTCCTCGTCTCATCGTCCGACCCCTGGTATGGAGATATTGTTTTATATCTTCAAACCTTGAAGTTCGATCAGCATCTCTCGCGAGATGATCGACGACATGTTAGATACCAAGCCAAAAAGTATACAATCGTCGGAGACACTTTGTATCATTGAGGAATAGATAGTATCTTACGTCGTTGCTTAACTCACGAGGAAGCCGAGTTAGTCCTTAATGATTGCCACAAAGGGGCTTGTGGTAGTCATCTATCCGGGCTTGTGACAACCCAAAAAATCTTGCGAGCCGGTTACTTCTGGTGCACCATATTTAAAGGTTGTATTGAAGTGGTTAAGAAGTGTCACCCCTGCTAGGTTTTCACTCGAAAAATGCACTTGCACCCAACCCCTCTTCACCCAGTCATTACCGTCGGTCCCTTCACCAAGTGGGGAGTAGATTTCATCGATTGCAACCTAAATTCGGCTGGGAGGCATCAACAGATTATCATGGCTATTGACTACTTCACCAAGTGGGCCAAAGCCATGCTTACCGTGAAATCTGATGGGAAGACTGCAGATTTTTTCGTATTCAACCCAATTATTGTCCTGTTCGGTATCTCGAGTGAGATTGTCACTGATCATGGTAGTCATTTTCAAAATGAAATGTTGATAGAACTAGCGTCTAAGCTGGGGTTTACACATGATCACTCGTCTCCTTATTACCCCCAGGCAAATGGGCAAGTAGAGGTCATCAATAAGTCTCTCAAGACCACTTGCAAAAAACTGTCAGTCGGAGCAATTCCAACTGGCACATCATGTTTTATCCCACACTTTGGGCATACCGAACCTCGGTTAAGACTGCCACTGGTTTTTCTCCTTTTTAGTTAGTACACGATGTGGAGTCGATACTTCCCGTTGAATGTCAAATCCCTTCTCTCAAATTGGCAGTTGAGCTCCTACCCGACACTTCGAATTTAGAGCGATGCCTTGTACACCTAGAGAGTCTTGACGAGTAGCGTTGGGATGCCTTTATGACTATCAAGGAAAACAAGAAACATGTCAAGGTTCAGTATGATAAGTTTGTCTGTCCCTGGTTGTATGTTGAGGGTGACTTGGTCCTCTTGTATGACCAAGCCAAAGAACTGCTAGGGGCAAGCAAGTTAAAACCCATGTGGTACAGTCCTTATATCATGCGATGTGTTCTAGAAAAAGGATCCTATGAGTTGGAATATTATGAAGGGAATAAATTGGCTGAGCCCATAAATGGGCTCTACTTAAAAAGGTATTACCGTGCCAACACAAAAGTCTACAATGTTGATACTTATGTTGATCAATTATTAATAGAAATACTCCTTTCTCATCCTATCGATATCTTTCAAATATATGATTATTATCCATGGACATGTTTGTAATGTTTATTAATGGATTGTGCTATCTGATGTGCTAACTCATTTTATATATTGTCACTATATACTTGCATCGCTTGTTTGTTGAGAACTTCTTGTAGGTGTAAATCTTTGGGTCAAAGTGCTCAACGGTGGAATGACATATCAGGATCACCTTTGAAATCAATTCCCGCATAGGGATAGTCGTCCAGAGCTATGATTTGTCTCCTCCACCTGAAGAAAAAATCATCATCGTAGGGTGTTGCCACCCTATCATCTCATGACGTCAATCCATCGCATCATAGCTAGATCACATGGCCCTCTAGGAATGATCTCCACTCTAGGTCCCAAGCTTGAGATCCGCTTGAAAAATAAGCTACAAAGGATAGAGGCAAACCCAAAGTTTCGCTTTGCCCCCTGCTTGCACTCTGTCAGCTGACCTCTCATATTGGTCAGCAGTGAGGTGCACCAATCATACACGGTAGGTATCACACACTCCAGTATGTAAAACATAAGCAGTCTCGATGTTTGATGCAGCGAGGCCGACCCTATGATCCTGGTAAACACGAGCAAAATAATATTTAAGATGAGATTACCTATAGCCCAGATAGGGATTTGACTTCCCACCATGGGAGTCTCTACAACACAGTGGGCCTCGATGTATTCTTCGACCTTCATCCCACTCCCGGCCCCGCGTGACTTGAGGTCCATGACCTCTCCTCAGTGTGAAAGTCCTGTCAAGAAGTAGATGTCCTCTAACTCGATCCTTAATGGTTGTCCATCAAGGATAAAGCTCTCTCTATTTGGATCCCAATATCCCACTAGCATTTCCAATAACCTCACTTGGGCCCTCATTCCTTTGAGAGCCCAAAACTTGTATAGACCACATATTTTTAATGTTGCTTGAGCCATCGGATCCCCATCCACTACTACATCTACCATCCTGCAAAAACCAAATCAATTTTTGAGTTAGAAACTTATTTTTTTCCATTTTTCTCAAGTATATGCGGGTTATCCAAGAAAAATCATGGATAGGGCCTGACATATGCTCCCTGTAGTTCACACAGGGGCATATATATGGTCGTATACGTGACATATTAGTAGAAACTCGCGTATACTGAATAACTCAATTTGGGCCCTTAAAAACTAAAAAAATGGAGCCTGATTCAAAATTGTAAACCATTCAATTTGAAGAGGATGGGATGAAGAGTTACCTGGTCCAAACGGTTTGCGATTCTGTTGCCTATTGCTCCAACGATCGCTATTTGAATTCTGGAGGTATGTTAGTTCAAATTGCACTATTTTGGGTGAAAATGAAAATGACATAGTAAATTTTGATTTTATTACTATTTATAAAACATTTTTACCCATTTGATATAGTTTTATGCTATTATTTTTTCTAATGGACTAATTCAAAAATGGTTTTAAGCTGGTTTTTGTAGTTTCAACTCAATTTTATAACATATTTCAACGTCACGGTTGGTTGTTCGTCTCCTCAGGAAGGTATATTCATAACCTAGCATATAGGATAGGTATTCACTACATCGTGTAGTTTTGCTTTATCCTTCAATTACCACTTTTTACAGCTTAGGTACAAACCCATTTATTTTGACGCTTTAACCTCCATCTGCTATCATAACATCGTTAATAAATGGTAGAGACTTACCAAACATGGGTACCCTAGTTAGAACCTTTTTTTAATTTGGTGCCCATGAAAAGATTTTTCCTTAGGACCAGGAGTCCATTAGAATTCGATACATGACTTTACAATGAGCCTCATTTCTCATTCATGTATAGGCGACCTTATTACCCACGAACTCCCAAAAAATGAGTCTTAGTTAAGCTCTTTTCCGACTTGTGATTAAAAATTGAAAATATCGCTAATCGATTTTTCCCTTTCACACTCATTAAAATTGGATTTGAAAGATCATGAGTCTTAGTTAAGCTCTTTTTCAACTCACTATCAAAAATAGAAAAGATCGCCGAGTGAACTTGTCTTTTTCACACTCGTAAATTGGATTTGAAAAGACGTCTATTTGGCACAAGTTTTCTCCTTTTTCACACCAAGTAGACTAAAAGATATAAAAAAGGACATTTTTTGGCGTTAAATTGTGATTGCATCTCATGCCCTTGCTTGCAGTATTGAGCTTTTAGTTTGTTCTCACTTTGTGTTATAAACCATGGCCCAAGTAGCCAATCAGAGCCTTGTTTATATCCTTCACAATTTGACACCCTGTACCCTGGAAGGAACATCACCCCGAGTGTCCATCTCTCGCATGCATTTCCTTGCATTGAGCATAGGTACGTTCCATTGTTGGAACTAGTTTTGCTTACTTGCGACACTCATTCCCTCCTCTGTATCATATCATTCACTTGTTATGAAAAAACAAAAAAATATGGGCATGAAGGGAGTACTATATTGTAATTGGCAGTAGTCGTGTCGCCTTTGAACAAAGCACACAATTATTGAGTCCTTGCATCATCATAATTTTTGTTTTAGCATGGCCTTAGGAAGCTAATCTCGTTACAAAATTTTCTCTACCGACTGGTTACTCTCCTAGTCACTATAGAGAGCATTATGGATGCCTCCTGCATCTAGTTGTCACATCATTAATTCTATGCTGTCGGAGTCCACAATATGTCTCATGTTATTGTTCAAAGGAATTCTATCAACCTGTGTCGGCCACTCATCAGAAATCTTGACTTTGCATGTCGGCCATACCCTTAGTTTGTCTTATAATCACATCATACTTTGGTCTTATGATGCACCCTGGCCCTACTTTCATCATTGGTAGGTCACTTTGAACCCAAAAATCGACATTTCATCATGGGTCATTGACTAGGTGGTTTCCCTTGTGTTCGATGGCAAGACATATATTCACACTTTGGGATTCATGCAGTGTCTTGGATGCCATTAGCCTTATTGGTGATTTCCTCACCTTTGTCAGCAATTTTCATTATTGGCTGCTATTCAGAGGGTCTTTTTCGTGTACCGTTTGCATTCTGAACATGCAAAAGACGCACATGGTCATTTTTTTGTGAACATGTTCTTCTTCCGATCTCCACCAAATCATGAAGCTCCTACTTTGTTCCTCGTGCTGACTGATGAGAGATGTCTTAATTCTCTCCTTTCAGCGGGTCTCTTTTCATCGACTTCATCTCATGTATTCTGGATATGAGACCTAGAGTTTTATGAGTACCTTGAGGCTTGCAGTCATTAGTGGCAGGCTCTCTCACCATTGACAGATGAGAATACATCAATGTCTCCTGATCAATGGATCTCTCAAGTGTTCGACACCAAATCCTTTATTCACATTTGTAGAGATGTACTCGGTGCCTTGATACCTAGTTTCATCATTCATAGGATGCCTCGCCGTTGTTAATGGTATACCTCAATGACCAGTAATCAAACGATGTCTCATCATGTTTGACCTCAACTCATTTATTCACATTATGTAGACTTGCACCATTGGCGGATTGTATTGAATACTTGAAGACATCACTTTATGGATGCAACTTTCCTGAGCTCTTGCTTCCATTTCATTGGACCAACACCTATTTGACTTCAGCGGTCATGGGAGATTAGATTGTACTCCATGGTATATAGATATCTTCAGATTGATTTTGAGACGGGTTTCACTGGGCCTTATTCATGACTATGACAACTATTGACATGTAACCGCATTTATACTTGCCTATTCATAGCCATGAACACTTGTTGGTATATTTTCCACATGGATCTACGTTGTATTCTTGGCAACCATGTATGCAAAGTTAGTACATAATGTAATGAGCAATTGAGTTCATCCAATTGGTTCTCTACCACTCCACTTCTAGGTTATTTATAATGTATTTCGGCCATCGCAGATACTCTTCTCATCTCACACATTAGGGGGCATCTGTTATAGCAAGATTTGCCTCACCATTGCTATCTTGCACAGAGGGCCTTTTTCCATTTCCCTATGAAGACTTATCAACCCCTTTTTGATAAATCTAGAGCCGAAAATATATATTTTTCCACATATCAACTCCCTAACTGCTTTGCAATATGCGTATACACTTGTTATTCCACTACAGCTCGTGTATATCGGGATTTGTGCTAGAAAATACAAAATGAGGTCGGGTTTCCATATCACGACAAAAGATCTCTGATCCTTGGCCTTCCATGCACTGGAAACGTTCTGACTCGGCCCTTTAGTTGCACTCTGGAGGCTATAAGAGCACAATTTCAAACTATGGAAAAGAGGAGAAATAATTCAACTTTGAGAGCAATGTTACTCTAGAGAAATTACTTCATATTGAGTCTGTATCCCTTTGTCCCTCAAGTTTGAACACAGTGTTCAGCCCCCAAGCTCTTTCCTTATTGTCAAGAGGACCTCATTACCTCTTTGCTATGAGCTTGCCTTTGGTGGAGGATTGAAGTGGTGGAGACCCAGTTGGAAGGAACTTGGTTTCTTGGTTTTGAACCATGCCGATACAGAAGTCTGTAATGTTGATACTTTTGTTGATCAATTATTAATAGAAATACTCCTTTCCCTTCCTATCGATATCTTGCAAATATATGATTATTATCCATGGGCATGTTTGTAATGTTTATTAATGGATTGTGCTATCTGATGTGCTAAATCATTTTATATATTGTCACTATATACTTGCATCGCTTGTTTGTTGAGAACTTCTTGCAGGTGTAAAGCTTTGGGTCAAAGTGCTCAATGGTGGAACGACATCAAACGATTGGATCGAGGTAGGCTTCTTCCTCGTATTGCACATTAGTTTATATATCACATGTTGGAATTGAGTTGATTTCTGTAGTCATACCTGTCTGTTGTGGTTTACCCTTGGCCATAGAGAGTTTTTATCTTGTAACAACAACCCATAACAATTTAACAACTTCAACTTCAAATTAATATCCTTTATGAAGCCCTCTAGTAAAATTCCTACAGGAGTAAAAAAACATTGAGATTATCTTTTTTGGGGTTCCATGTAGACAGAATTCCTCCAGACAAACCTTTTGAATTCATCACACAAAAATTCCAAGTTGGGAAGAAATTGGAGAAAACCTCTCTCACCTTAAAGCCAATGACCATAGTTTCTTGTATCATGACTAAATCTGGTTTAACTATATCAAACAATATTTTGAGGGATATATTTTTTGGAGCACCCCCCACTCCTCTAACGTTTAGTGAGAGTACTATCATTTAATTCCTCTCGCTAGGGCTTTTTGTGCTCTAAGTTCCCTTGGATCCTCTGATACCTTTAAGATTAAATTCCCCTCTTGTTCTTTCTCCTTAACAGACTTCCTAGCACTTTTGGTTTTGATTGGTGAGAAATATTTATGAAGTCCTCTAAAAATAGACCCTTTCTTGACCAACAACTCCTTTTTAATGCCCCAACCACCAGCACTAGCAATAGGGCCAACGGTTTTTGTCTTTGAGCTAGACCCAAAGAGAGGTTTTCCTCCAGAAAATATCTGAAGTGGGGTTCTATTTAACACTTCTTTGTAAGAAGGTAGTAAATCAATTAAAGATTCCTCCACTTTTTTGTTAACCGCCTACTCTAAGAGTTAAGAGTTCCCAAACCCATCCAAAACCCTAGTTTCTGTGAAAGAAGGAATATTTTCATCCAAATTTGTCTCTACAAGAGCATAAGTGTATTCCACTTCTACATAAAACTTATTACCAATCTCCAAACGATTTTCTTTGGCCAAAAAAAATCCCCTTATGGTGAGAACCTCTAAATCTATAGGGTTTAAAACCCCTCCCACAACAGTCTCCTTCTCCAGTCTCCCTCCTCCTTTTCAACAAGAATAATCCTGCTTCAATTATAGGCCCTGGAGCTGACCCTTCACCCGCTTCCTGCGAGTCAATATTCTTTTTGTTACAACATCTTGAATTACTAGTACTAAGAGAGGGTTCATAAATAACACAAAAATCTGAAAAAAAAAAACTATGTAACCAATCCAACTCCTTTGACGAAAGGGACAAAAAGAGAGCAGGGGCGTGTAATTTTAACTTACCAATGAATGAGGTCAAATTTATTGAGTTGATAATTGACTCCTCTTCCAGAGATTTTTCTCCCTTTCCAGCAGAAAAACCTGCATCTGTCGATATCTCCGACCAATCAACCTTCCATGTCGACTGTTTCCTTATTTTCCCTGGACAAGTATTTTGCAAGTGCCCCACCTCCTTGCATACCAAATAGTGGAACATGATCCCCTAGTAGTCCAATTTCCAGATACTCCGATAATCCCTTTTGGAGATCAAATTCAACCAAAATATTACCAATTTTACAGACCTGTCCCTCCAAAATTGCCGGTTCCACATGCAGGATATTACCCAGAGCATCACCCATTGCTTTGAACTCTTCTATGTTTCAAAAAGCAAGTGTAAAACCCGAAATTAATACCTAGAGATGCCTGAATCTGAAAAAATCTTTCTCCAGGTTAAAACTGTGTGTCCACCTTTTTATCATGAGACTTCCACTACCACAAAGCCAAGCCTCATTCAGGATATTTTTAATATCTTTATATCTTTATATCTTTATATCTTGGTTGCTTTATATCTTTTCAATATGTTTCTATAGAATATTGTTTATGTATTTAAAAAAAAAATGAATGGGTTGTTTTATATTTTTTTCAATATGCTTTTATAGAATATCATTTTTATATTTTTTAAGAAATAATTAAATTTATATTAGTAGGGTGTCGTTTAATATTTTTTTTTATAGAATATCATTTTTATATTTTTTAAGAAATAATTAAATTTATATTAGTAGGGTGTCGTTTAAGTGCAATAATATTAACAACATTTTAGAAGTCTTCCATCTCCCATTCACATATATTTATCCCTCTTTTCACCTGCAACTGTGACAATTAACCATTATACTCCTTAACTCGAGGGATTCATCCAAGGGAGGAAATTCCTTTAAATTTGGAGACTTGCCACTCTCCAGACTTTCAAGCAGTATTAAGTCCCAAAATTTTGAATCATTCTCCGCCCAAATCTCTTGTTCATCATTGTCGCATTCCACTTCCGAACTGGAACCGAAGGATGAGAACGTTGTGTCGCCTTCCGAGTTAGCCTACTCCTAACATGTGAGTGATGACATTTATAATGCCCATTGCATTCCTCCAAAACAAACATATGCGATGACGAAAAGGAGGCCATAAATCATCAAACTAGTATTGTCCATCATCAAATCATCATCAAACTAGTATTGTCCATCATCAAATCAGGTGGCCATCATCAAATCAGGTGGCCATCTAAACTTCAAATGTTGCAGGTATTGTCGCTAGGCCGCTGGTGTTGGTTCACATGGTTACGAGAAATTGGAAACCAAACAACTGGAAAGTGATTTAATTTGAAAGCGCTTTGTATTCCATAGCTGTGAGTGATTTGATTTGAGAGCGCTTCGTATTCCATAGCTGTGAAGCAAATTGCTTCTAGAGGATGCTCTGCACCCTAAGAAGACCATATATGATCTTTTTAAAACTTAAGTTAGAAAATAAAATGTTATTGAAAAAAAAGTAAATGTACAGAATTGTAAAAACATAAATAAAAAAAATGAAAAAGCATTGATTTGAGCAATTGGATCTCTCAACTTAATCCAACCCGGGGACTAATAAATCATGAATGAATTGGCTTCACCAACTTAACCCAACTTGGGGACTAATAAATTGGCTCCCTCAAACTTAACCCAATCGGGGGAGAAATTGGCTCTCTCATCTGTTTAAGTCTTTTTGAGTTTGAAGTGAATTTCAGGTTCAACCTAGGGATTAATAAATTGGATTCCTCAAACTTAACCCAACCTAGGAAGAAATTGGCTCTCTCATCTGTTTAAGTCTTTCCTTTGTTGTCTAAGTTTGAAGTGAATTTGAGGTTTCTTGAATGTTTATTTGGGATTCTTTTCTAGTTTTTGTTTTTTTCCTAGTCAGTGTTGATATGGGCAGTATTCCCAACATATTTTTTCATATATGGTAGTGTGTTTGTTTCTTCTTTGCATCTGGTTTTCAGTGCTTAAAAGGTGTTGCAATGCTAGATTATTTTTCAAATTTTGGGTTCTGATTTCATAGAGACATTGGAGTGTGCTTCGATGCATCGCTACCAATATCCTATAGACCTTTCTTGTTTTTTTCTAATCTGTATGCGTTTTCATTTTCTTAGATTAAAGAAATCTGCATTCAAAAAAGCACAGGAAAAAAACACACGCACACAATTTCCTAGCGTAGAGATTTTGAGTTTTACAACAAAAAGTGTATTGGTGTGTTCGGTGTTAAAGGATGTTATTGAGTTCTTTGGATTGTCTTTCATGATTGATGATGATTGTGAGGTTGTTTCTTTTTTTTATAAAATATACAAATATTTTTTTCCTCCCTTTCCTTAGCTAGAATTCATCAAAAGTTAAAAGTTGCATTGATGCATCGAACTTGTCCTTATTTGTATTGAGAGTGAGTCTAAAAGATCATCGAAGTTTCATATATTCCCTTAAATAATAAAAAACCATAAAAGGAACATATAATCCAAAAATCATTTGACGCTTTTTGTTTTTAGAAAACCAACATAGCGTAGGAGCTTAGGGCCTTGGTATAGGATTGGAGAGTAAACTCTCTAATACCACAAAATCAAGCCTAACAGACATTAAAGAGAGAATAAATCCATTGTCACAACGAGTGTGTTAGGAAGCTCCTCTAACATAGGATTAAATCATGAGGTTGCATTGGGGCAAGTAGGGTGATATCCCCTCTCTACTTGTCTTGGTGTTTTCTATACTGCTTCGATTACTATGTGTACAGGGGTTTCAAAAGTTCACACACCTCTTTATGTGGTAGCACTTTCAAGGCTTCAAGATTATTTGCCTTTCCCATATGTGTGATCGGACCTTCGACTGTTTCCCCGATCACCGATTGTGAGGTGGTAACCTTAGTGGCTTGTTTTAGGTATCTATAGAGGTGTTCGTGATTGAGAATTTCCCACAGTACCTGGGGTATATGTTGAATCGCTATTTTAGTTCCCCTAGAGGGTACCCACCTTAACTAAGGGAACTTGCACGAGTCATGGTTGTTATGTGAGGGTTATATTAACTATTCCTCTCGTTAGACAACATTGTTCCTGGATTTATCACACAGTTTACAGTATACACAATGATGCCTTACAGCGCAGCTGAAAAAGAGTTCTTGAAGGGACCTCAAGGTAGGTACATCCGATCGTTATATAATTCCATTAATATATTTCTATATAACAAAGGCATAGTAAAAATGAAGTCAGAAAACTATATTTCCATGCATGCATGGGGGAAGGGGGGAAGCAATGACAAGAGAAGGAGGAATGGAAGGAGAAGTGGATAAAGGAAAAAATGAGGCCTTGAGCCCAATTATGATGGACGAAGATCAGATCAAGCAGATCATGGAAACAACTGGAAAGACGAGCAATGTAGTACCCTACCAATATAAGGTGAACACCAAGATGAGAGTCCTAGTCGTGAGGGAAGGATTGGAAAGTGATGAAGAGGAGGTAGAGTATCTACGGGATGTGCAGTAGATTAAGGAAATCTTGTGCTCAATATATGAGAGGAAGATGAGAGGTCCAAGAGAGGGAATAAAAGGCAACATTCCTATCCATATTAGTGTCACTGTGGAACCCATAAACCCATGTGTGACTAATACACCAAGAAGAACACCACCATTTAGACAACCAAATTTCAGGAGAAGGAAGATAGCAGGAAGTACATCTACACAAGGAACAACAACTGGGGGAGCCAGTTCATAAAGCATTAGTCAAGTATCTACACCGCATGGAGGTAGTAGCTCACTAGTCAGGATGGCATGACATGATCCCACAATCAGGTTACTAGAATTCAAAGGAGAAGCATCAGAACACCCAGAGAAGCACCTATTTATATGTGAAAATATCTAGGAAGCGAAAAATATCACAGAAGAGGACACTAAACTTCCACAGTTAGCTACTACGATAAGAGATATCGCACTGGATTGGTACATGATTTTAGCTGAAAATAGTCCACCATGGACAACCAAAATGATTGGAGATATCAAGAAGTTGTTTATAAATGAATTCCAGAAGCCTAGTTCAGAATATTAGTACATGAACGAGATGATAGAGATCAGATAGAAACTAGGAGAATCTGTATAGGAGATTGACCAGAGATTCAAACAACTGAAGGGAGGGTTAAAGTCGTGATAGACATGCAACATAGGAATATGTTAATCAATTCACTACTACCACACTTGAAATACCCTTTGCGATAGAAGAAGTTTCAGACACAGGAAGAGGCTTTACTGGCATCCCTACAACTGAAAGAGAACCAATATTAGAAGACATATCTAGCCATAGAGGAGCTGACGGAGGATCTGAAGAAATTAACATTTTAGCTAAACCAGAACAAAAGTGAGGACAAAAGAGAAGTTGTTTGGTGTACCACATGTAGGACAGAAGGACACCATAAGAATGAATGTCCAACATTCGCGTAGTACATGGAAGCAGGAATGCCAAACCCGTTACCAACAAGAGGACTATGGTGTGAAATTTATAAGAAACAAGAACAAGATCCGTATCACTGCCCAATGATGCAGAAGTACTAGACAGTACCTAAGATCTCATATTGCAAGCTTTGTAAATCAGTAGGCCATGATGACAAAGATTGTAAAACCATGGACTTGATGAGAAAAAGAACACAGATGCTTACAGGGTGTAGGAAGAAATGATGACTGGGAAAGCTGCACCACAGTTTAACCAAGTACTAGCCCCGTATAACACTACACAACAACATTATAACACTGCGCAACAACAATATAATACTGTGCAACCGCAGTATAATATTGCACAACCACACTATAATCCCAGGTAGTATAACCAAGCGCCTCAGTTAAATTCACCATGAGGAGATCGAGCTGGCTACATAGGTGGAGGAAGTGAAAGAGGAGGCTTTGGAAGAGGCACAGGACTAGTGGTATGCCACAACTGTCAACAACTAGGACACTATGCAAGAGAATATCCACTTCCACCTACAACGTATATGTATTGTCGCGCATCGAATCATGACATAGAAGAATGTCCTACATTATTGGGAAATATCCAGGAAAAGAGGAATCAGAACAATCAAAACATTCAATGGATTTTGACAAAAGCAAGAGATGAAGGAAGAAACATCAACATAGTTACGCAGGGAGGAGCTAAAACAAGAAACGACACAATAAAATAAGATCCATCCCAACACCAATGGGTGAAGACGAATGTTGATCCAAGGAAGCAATTTGATGCGTAGAACAAAAAAGATATATTCAAACAAGCCAGACAAGAATTCTTGAAGCCAGATATTACATCGAAATCAACTACGCAACATAATATGGAAGCACTAGAGTATAATATTCCTCCGTCGTTGGACCACACCAAAGAAACACAAACCCTAGGATAAGTAAGTACAATTAAAGGGTTTTTTCAATCATGGGTGAAACTACTAAATGATCCATCATTTGTTAAAATATTACAAAATATGCTAGAAGATGTAGAATAGAAGAAGAAGGAAAGCTAGATTAGAAAATAGTCAATCATCTACATACAAGGAGGAGAACAAGCAGGGAATTTAGACTTAATGCCAACATTAGAGATTTCAACATGGGAGATATCATACTGGATTTAGGATACGAATTCAATGTGCTACCCACTAATACATGGCAATGTATGGGAGAGCCCACATTAGGATATTCATCAGTTCAGCTGAAACTAGCGAATCAACACGGATTTCTACCGATTACGAGACTAAAAGGGGTAACAATAGATCTGGATGGAGTACGCACTAAAGTTGACTTCGAAGTAATAGAGATAGTGGACGAAACAACACTGCTTGGATTGGATTGGGAATTTGACAATCAGTCCATCATCAAATTAAAGACAAGGAAGATGGCATTCGGGTCAGGAGAATACAGATTCATTGCACCATTGGGCCCATCCGAAGGGGAAAGGTTTGTAGAACCTCCTTTCTTAGACCTAGAGGAAATTAACCAGTTGTACAAAACAACCGCGCGAGAAGAAGATTATGTGAAGCTAACTGCATATGGGGTACTGAGTTGGAGAAGAATCACCTCATGTGCATTAGACTTAGATATGGGCTTAGAAAACTGGCAACATAGGTTACACAAAGTTTCCACAAGAATATGCGAAAGAATAGACAACATAGTAAGATGGGTAGGTACAGAGATAAGAGAACCTCCTAGCTTCCATGGGGTGAATGACTTAGAAGCATTCTTAACATGATACAAAGATGATCTGCTATAGAATCATAGGCTGTTAGCATTGGATATAGAACTCAAGGAAACACCTTCAAGATGGTGGAGTGCGCACAAAGAAACAATCAAGGATTGGTACCAATGTAAGTAGTTATTGTGCATCATATTTCGCATAGAAAAGGGAAGCAACCAATTGCAGAAATATGATGGACAGGGGGCACCAAAAAACACTTGGAGAAGTGAATAACGCTATGGAGGATGAGACCACCGGAGGAATGGCCTCATCATTTTCTTCACACATTAGAATGAATCCCAACAAACTGGTATACAGACCAGGAATTGCACAGAGGAACTCCAAACTGGACAGTATTACAAAAAATATTTACAGTCACTTTATCATTCGAGCATGAGAACCCCAACATAGACTCAACACTTAAAAAAATTAGAGGGGTGATATTCCTTAAAGAACATGAAGTTTAACTCATAGCTAAAGAGAAACAACAAAAGAAACAGACAATAAAAGAACTACTGTCATGCTACCATGTGCAGGAAGAAGCACCAGATGAAGATGATTCGCGAAAATTTCAGATTGAGGAAGAGGAAGGGGAAAGAGAAGTGGAAGCTCCATCCTTGGAATCAAAAGCATTCGTTGTGCTAATGAAGGTGAAGAAAGTCAACATTGGAACAATTGAGAATCCCAAAATGGCCAGCATTGGAGACTATTGGGATGAGCAAATAGTGGAAAGCATAACAAAGTTACTACGTGATTACAATGACCTGTTCCCAACAACGTTCACATGAATGAAAGGAATAACAGGAGAGATAGGATAAATGAAGATACCTCTCAGAGAAGAGGCAAGACCGATCAGAAAACTACCATATAGACTAAGCCTGATCTATAAGAAAAAAATCAAAGCCGAAATTGATAGGATGTTGGAGGCTCAAATCATAGAACCGGTAGAGGATTCTGAATGGGTAACTCGATGGTAGTTCAGGAGAAAAAACATGGGGTAATAAGGATATGTGTCTACCTGAGGAAGTTTAATTATTCGTGCCTACATGATCCATTCCCTACTCCTTTCACAGATGAGTTGTTGGAGAACGTAGGAGGACAGGAAGCTTACTCATTCACTGACGGATTCTCAGGCTACCATCAGATCAAGATAGCTCTAGAAGATAGATACAAGACAAATTTTTCCACAGAATGGGGATCCTACTAGTACATATTCATGTTGTTTGGACTGAAGAATGCACCAACAATACTTTCCAGAGTAGTCACAATTGCATTCAAAGAATTCATCCACTAGTTTGTAAAGGTATATCTGGATGATTGGACAACCTATAGTCTTTTGAAAGACCATGTAGAGGTCTTGCAAATAATGTTAGAAAGATGCATGAAGTATCATATATCGTTAAACATAAAGAAGTGCATCTTCAGAACACCCTTTGGGATACTACTGGACCATATAGTATGAAAAAAAGGTTTGCTAGTAGATCCTACCAAGATTGCAGTAACTGTTAATCTACCACCACCCAATTCAGTTCGTTAGCTAATAGCAACATTGGGACAGACAGGATACTACGAGAAATTTATAGAAGGGTATGCACAGATCACTATGCCAATGGAGAAATTTTTAAGGAAAGACACAAAGATTCAATGGAATGAGGACTGTCAGCACGGATTGGACACCTTGAAAGAGAAGATGGTAATCACACCAATACTACTATTCTCATATTGGGAAAATACATTCCACATGCATGTATATGCATCGGCCATAGCACTTGGAGCTATTCTGGCACAACACGGAGTAGGAGAATTGGACCATATGATAGAATTTACTAGCAGAAAACTGTCAGAATCAAAGCAAAATTACAATACCACAAAGAGGGAAGGATTAGCTATGGTCTACGTGCTTCAGAAGTTCAAACATTACTTATTGGGAAAAAAATTCAATATGTTCATGGACCATTCAACTCTCAAATACCTTGTCAACAAGCTATTGTTGGGGGGGNATTTGTCGATAGTTATTGTTGTTTCAAGAATTTGACTTCGAAGTGATAGTTAAGCGAGGAAAGTTGAATGCAAGACCTGATCACCTATCGAGGATTACCAATGGGGAGGAACCTATGAATCTAGATGTTAAGCCCTAATATTGACTCATTAAACCCTTAATTGGGGCATATTAGATTAGTAATGTTATTTTATTTATGTCGGCTTTCTCATTAACCCTTAATTGGGGCATATTAGATTAGTAATGTTATTTTATTTATGTCGGCTTTAGGCCCTTTATACCTCCTAGTCTCCTATATATACCAAGGATACATTTTCATTTTGAATCATCTTGGACTTGAACATTTAAGTGGGGTAAAAGGAGGTTGCCCCCTCGAAGAGGCTTATTATCTGAAATTATCTCTTTTTCAAGGTGTTGAGTGCACTACGGTTTTCTATGCCTATATTGATGTTTGGTTCTTAACATAATGAATCGAGAGCTCAAGAGTCTTAGAGGTTTATTTGCTATCTGAGAGCCTGCCAAGTAGCATTTTACTATGACATTTTTCTAGCGTTTGTGAGAAGACAGCTTGGAGGTATTTAATACAGGATCAAGGTATGTTGGGTTCAAAATTCATCTCGAGGCCTTATGCTTTCGGATATATAGCACGGCCTAGATAGGGTTTTGGAATCATCACGAAATGAGTCATTGTGGCATTTTTACTATAAAATTTTTTTTTCTATGTCTTTTGGACCATGAACTCCAGGAGAAATTTATAGAAATTAGTAAAGTAACTGTGGTAAAAGTTGACTACGGGTCATCATAAATTTGTAGAATCAACCTGTGTAAGATAGGATTATATGATCCTATTGACTAGTCTCAGAAGATGATCGAGGTAAAAAAATCATAATACTTGCTAGAGTATCAGAATTAGTGGAACTAGTTGCATTGGATAAAGTGGAGCGATCTGTATTATTTTGGGTGTGAGTTTCGGAATTTTATATCAATTATTTTGTGTGGGAATTCTATACAAGTGAGATCTCCTAGAAAGGCCAAAAATACAGAGTTGTGAGGAAGTGCAAATATAAATTCCACTTGGCACATCAATTTTGATCAGACACGTGGCATTACAGAGAAGAAATATCAGAGAGAACTACATAAAATGGTTCATACCTAGAAGGCCAAAAGCAGGAGATAGAATAGAATAAATATTGTCTATGGTAGCCTCAAAATCCAAGATTCAAAAGTGATACTTGGCCAACATTGCTAGCAAAAGGGACCTTACACCAAATAAGCCTCAAAAAATCCTAATTGGACTCTTGATGATGTTGAAATGCATAGGGACATAAAATGAACTACAAAGAAGGTGGATTCATGGAAGCTAAGTTGATGGATTCAATAAGCCTAAGTTGGATACCAGTGGATTCAATGGAAGCTAAGATCATGGAAGTAATAGAAAAAATTTAAAACAACAGGAAGACACCCAAAGTGAAAGTAAATCCCATGAAATTCATGATGAGGAACCTGAGGAAGGTGAATCAGAATGGAGAAACTCCAACTTTGGCTTGAAGACAACCATGTTCTAAGATTGATATGAGGAAGTTTGATGGAAAGGACCCAATCACATGAAGCTTAGGATGGAGCAATTCTTTGATCTCCATAGTAGTACACATACACAAAAGGTACGAATTGCTTCTTTATATTTATAACCTATTCAATTTGTTTGGTATAGATGGCTTTGTTCTTGCAAATCACTGCGTCACTTGGACAATTTTCATAGAAAGAAGTATTAGCACACTATGAGGATACAAGGAGCAATACCTTCTTTGTAAGTTTTAAACCTACGAAGCAAAGGGATTACTGTTCTGGGGCATTGAGAACTTTCAAAAGATTGAATATAAAGGTAACCCGATATTCCGGATGAGCACTTGGTTGATGTATTCATAGAACTTTAAGGATAACATTCAACATGGGGTTAACCTTTTGAGGTCAACTCATTGGAGGGATGCATTTAAAAGGTGGCAAAATGTTAGTAAAAATAATGCAGCTACTAGAAGACCCTATCCTAACATCTATAGAGAGAACAATGCTCATTCTCCTAAAACACCTCAACCTACAAGGTTGACACCTCAACTGGTGGAGGAAAGAAAAGCAAAGGTTTTAGTATGCTTTAATTGTGACAACAAAGTATAGTAAAGGGACATGGTGGTGAGAAGAAATTATTCTACATAGATTGTGAAGAGGAGGAAGAAAAGAAGAACAAGAACCATCTCAAAATGAAAACATAGAAGCAATTTAGATGAAAGAGTTGACTCCACAATATCATGTGTGCATTGGCTGGAATTGGCACTCTTCAAACCCTCAAGATGTGAAGGATACATCACAAAGAAAAGGTAATAGTCCTAATTGATTACAGTCCTCCTTATTTCATTCTTTGTAAATTAGCCAAAGATCTCAATTACTTTTTATATCGATTGCCGAGTTCAAGTAATGATTTAGGATGGAGGAACTATCAATTGCTTTCCGGAAAATGCAATAAGATCCAGAAATCTTACTATGGGGGAATGTAATGAATAGTCCAATGATTTCTATGCCCATGGGTAGTGCTGATGTTGTAATAGGAATCCCAATGTTTATAATCATTAGGAACAGTGGTTTTAATTTTCAAGAACTTTTCATGAAATTTTCATTTGGAAGGGAAAAAGAAATTGAGTTAAGAGGTATCATAGGGAAGCCGGTGGGTGATAAGCTCAATGGCATGACAAAATTATTGAAAAGGGGTGTCAGGCATTGTGCACAACTATGCTCACTAGATGTTCAAACATCTAAACCATCTATTCCTCAAGATCTCAAAGGATCTTTGATAAGCATTCAAAGTATTTGAAGATTCCCAAAGGTCTTCCACCCACTCGAAATCATGATCACCATTGACCCCTAGTCACGGAGTGTTCCTCCTAACACCCGGCCATCTGAGATACCCATACGCCCAGGAAGAGTGAAATTGAGCACATGGTTGAAAAGAAATGTTGAAATTTGGCATTATTAGACCTAGCCAAAGCTCTTACTCTTGCACGGTGGTAATGGTATTCAAGAAAGATAGCTCATGGCATATGTGTCGGATTATAGAGATCTCCAACAAGATCACTGTAAAGATAAGTTTCCCATTCCTGTCATTGATGAATTGTTAGATGAACTATGGGAGCAATCTATTTCACAAAATTGGATCTCTGTTGAGGTATCATCGGTTGAGAATGAAAGAGGAAGATATCCAAAAACATTCGAACTCATGAAAGCCATTATGAATTTTGGTCATGCCTTTTGGCCCTTACAAAATGCACCTTCCACATTCAAGGGTTGATGAATTCCATTTCAAAGCCCTTCCTTCAAAAATTTGTGCTAGTATTTTTTGATGATATACTAATCTATAGCAAGTCTTGGGAGGATCATCGTGACATGTTGACAAGGTGCTACAACTACTAAAAGAACAACAACTATATAAACCATCAAATGTTTCTTTGGAGTAAAGGAGGTAAGTATTTGGGTCTGTTGCTGTCTCATGAGACATAGGTGAACTATGGTCAGGCATTGGGCGGAACCCACAAAATGTAGGTTTTGGGGTTTGGACACTACATAGGACACAGACTGGAAGACTGCTTTAACAACACCTTGAAGACACAAGCTTGATCCGGAGGCAACTGGCTTTTGGTGCAACTTGAGGTGACAGCTAAATGAGCCCTTCGGACTTAAAACTCATTTGTGTAAGGAATGTGTTTTAGAGTAGGAACAGGCTGTCTATTCCCCAAAGAGACACAGCTTTAGAGAACCATTCCACTCAAGGGAAAGGACACACAAACCCATTTATGAAAAGAAATGATAGCAATACTACATGCATTGAAGAAATGGCGTCCTTACCTAATAGGTATTGGAACTTCAAGGTCAAAAGGAATCATGATAGTCTTAAATACTTCTTGGAACAAAGACTATCTTGGAAGAACAACAAAAATAGGTAACCAAGATGTTAGGTTATGATTTTGAAATAGATCTATATAAAAGGGAAGCAAAATGTTGTGGCGAGATGCACTCTCAAGAAAGGATGAAGATGTTGAGGCCTTTTCTCTATGCTATCTCGATCATCAACTAGATTGGATAATAGAAACAAGGGATGAATGGAGAATGATGGAAAGTGTGGACTCTCATTGAAGGTTGCGTGAGGATTCCACGATGCGTGAATACATTTACATGGAAAAATGATTCACTATGGTACAAAGGTCAGCCTGTTGTGTAAGAACTCCCAACTCAAACAAAGGTATGTGGAATTTCACACCTCTCCAGTAGGAGGCACTGGTGATTTTTGGCTGCATAGAGTCGAAGGATTTTTTGGGATGGCCTTAAAGCGATGTTCAAAGGTTTGTGGCGAGAATGTTTGGTTTGCCAACAAAATAAAGGAATTGAAACAATTAAAGACCAGTTAACACAACCATTATCCATCCCAAGTTCCAAGCGTTGGGAGAGGTTTCCATGGATTTCATCCGCAGGGGTTGCAAAGTGCGAAGGAAAGTGTCATCATGGTGATTGTTGATGGAACGACCAAGTACACACAATTTTGTACACTCTCTCATCCCTTCAAAGCTAGTACAATTGCCCTTGCATTCATGGAGACGGTTCAAAGCTACACTGGCCAAAAGATTATTGTAAGTGTGATCCCATCCTTCCGGACATTTTTGGATAGAATTATTTTTTCTTGTTTTGGGTACTCAGTGGCTCGCAAGCTCGTCTATCATCCTTAATCCGATAGACAAACCGAGATAGTGAACAAATGTCAGGATGTATTTGCTTTGTCTCTGATAAAACAAACACAATGGTTCAAATGGTTACCCTTGGCGGAATGGTGGGATAACACTTCTTTTTCATATTGCAACAAAATGACACCATTTATGGCACTTTATGGATACCACCCTCCTTCCGATCACTTCTTCTCTAAAGAAAATCTAAGGTTCAAAAGCGATTGAAGATCATCGAATCGACAACAAGTTCTCCGTCTTAAAGGACAACACGACCATGGCACAATCGCATGAAACAACAAGCGGATCAACATCGTGATGAAAGAAGTTTTGAAGCGAGGGGATTGGGTATTTTAAAGAATACAACTGCCACAAGCAATGGATGTCCCTCAAGCAAGCCAGGATAATAAATTATCACCAAAATTACTATGGCCCTTATAAGATTGGAAAAGATTGGTACTATGGCGTAAATTGGAGCTGCTGCATCTTCACGAGTACACCAAATTTTCCATGTTCGTAGCAAAAGGTTATAAGGTCACAAGATCCCAGTTCAAATATATTGCGAACTTGGCAGGAAGGAAAAATCATATTAGACCCCGAAACCATCACTGACACAAGAAATTGCTAGCTGAGGAATAGATCCATTTGAGTATCTCATTAAATGGGAGAATACCCGGTGAAGATTCCACTTGGGAAGATGAGTCTTTTACTCTGAGGAAAGCATCGAGTTACTCAAGCATTGCGGACAATACTTGTGTCTCAAGGGGAGGGCATGTTAAGCCCTAATATTGGCTCATTAAACCCTTAATGGGGCATGTGGATTAGTAATGTTATTTTATTTATGTCGGCTTGCTCATTAACCCATGAATGGGGCATATTAGATTAGTAATGTTATTTTATTTATGGAAACTTTTGGGCCATTTATATCTCCTAGTCTCCTATATATACCAAGGAGACATTTTCATTTTGAATCATCTTGGGCCGAACATTTAGAATTGGGGTAAAGGAGGTTGCCCCTCAAGAAACTATTATCTAAAATTATCTCTTTCAAGGCATTAGTACTTTTCGAGGTTTTTCTATGCTATAGTGATGTTTTGTTCTTAACATAGAGGACAGCTTTCGGATGCACAATTTTTTTTAGTCCAAGTGGTTGATGAATATTTCTGAACATCATTCAATACTTGAGTACATGGATGACACCACAAGAATTCAACCTGCATGAGAAAAGATACATTGTCCGTCCTATATATACCAAGGAGACATTTTCATTTTGAATCATCTTGGACTTGAACATTTAAGTGGGGTAAAAGGAGGTTGCCCCCTCAAAGAGGCTTATTATCTAAAATTATCTCTTTTTCAAGGCATTGAGTACTTTTTCTGAGGTTTTTCTATGCTATATTGATGTTTGGTTCTTAACACTAGAGGACAACTTTCCAGATGCACAACTATTTTCAGTCCAAGTGGTTGATGAATATTTCACAGACATCATTCAATACTTGAGTACATGGATGACACCACAAGAATTCAACACCGCGCAAAAGAAGAATCTGGTAGTCAGGGCTACAGACTATCAATTGATTGCAGGACACATGTTCAAAATGTGTGTAGATAGCATCTTGATAAGATGTGTGATAGAACATGAAATACCTAGGATTTTAGCATAATCCCATGAGGGAATAGAAGGAGGACATTATGAAGGAGATTGTGCGCATGCACTCCGGAATGTTAGAGCGGCAGAGAAAAGGACCAACGGTCACTAAAAGGAAGAAACAATAGAAATGGTGGGTACGAAAAATAAGTGCCATCCAATGATGACTATCAAAATTGAATGCCAAGAATGATAAACGGGAGCACCAATTGGCAACGTCAAGAGAATTCAATGGCAAGTACGCGGGAAGTGCCAGTTCATTTAAAACACAACTTGGGTAACGTCTCAGAGAAGCTTCACACAATTCCTATATAAATCCAGCATGCAGAGATTGGAAAGGTTATTTTTAAATTAGGGAAATCACAAATCAATAGAGTATATAGAACAGAGAGTGAATTTGCATAAGTTATAGATCCAATTAATCTCGGCGGAGAACATCATTACAACCATTGAACCACCCAAGCTAGGAGCGTCGAGCCTGGCTTGCAGATGACCTCGAAGCAATGTCAGAGCACCACCGCATCCACAGGGAAGTGAACAACAACAACCTTGGCCTTCGGAAGTCGTCAACCTGGACAAAATCTCGTCGCTCAACATGGAACCAGGAATCCCCACACTAGTCATGGAGGAAACCAAACACACTGCACGAGTGGGCATGGACATTGATATTCCAGAAGTGGGACATGTCTAGCAGGATGAAGACGCAGGAAATCATTTGCACCCCGAAAACCCTGAACAAGCCCCGAGAGTTAATGGGACAATCTCGAACCAGACAAAAATGACCACACCAGAAATATCTCACACTGCTATGTCGAAGTAGCAACGGATGGGAATAGTAGAAGATGTTACCGGATGGGCAGAGGAGTATGCAGAAGAGAGAACAATGGAGGCTGGAACCTCGAGTCGGCCACCACAGTGGAAGGTAAAGAAACCGGTATCAAGATCACCGCTTATGAAGGATACCACAACCATAGTCTTTCCGCACATTCTAGATGGGGTACATGTAGCGGGTAACATGTTAGGCCACGTGGAAAAACTATGGTACTTGGATCATGATGTGACTGACACAGACAAGTTTCTGTAGTTTTCCAAGAATTTTTACCTAGATACTGTGGGTATAGAACCCTTCGGTGAACCAATTAACCAACCAAAACAATGGGCATACAAACAATATATTTATTATGTACAAATAATCATGAATATGTGGCCTTCATTTTCAAGTGGCAGTTGAAAGGCAGATAAATCCACCCATCTCATAAATTTTGAATAAAACATAATGCTATAAGTTTCATGGCACAATCCCCTACAGCCTAAAAAAATTCAAAAATTACGCCACCCCCCACCTTCCGTGAGCTACTGGTAGTAGTGAACCCCAAAGTACTCCAGGGTATCACCCGCAACCTTAAAGAATTTAAAAATTACCCTGACCCTGCCTTCCGTGAACTAGAAGCAAACCTCAAAGTACTCCAGGCAATCATCCAAGGGAGGAAAATCCTTTAAATTTGGAGACTTGCCACTCTCTAGACTTTCCAGAAGTATTGAATCCCAAAATTATTAACCCTTCTTCGCCCAATTCTCTTGTTTTTTATTGCCTCATTCCGATTCCAAACTGGAACCGGAGGATGATAATGGTGTGTTGTCTTTCGAAATTAGTACTCAATCCCAAAATGATGAACCCTTCTCCACCCAAATCTCGTGTTCGTCATTGCCGCATTCTGCTTCCGAACTGCAACCTAAGGATGAGAACGTTGTGTCGCCTTCCGATTTAGCCTACTCCTAACATATATAATGATACGAGTGATTGATGACATTTATAATTCCCATTGCATTCCTCCAAAGAAAACGGACGCGATGACTCACATGAGGCCATAAATCATCAAATCGGTATTGTCCATCATCAAATCGGTATTGTCCATCCAAACTTCAAATGTTGTAGGTATTGTCGCTAGGCCGTTGGTGTTGGTTCACATGGTTACGAGAAATTAGAAAGAAATTTGATTTGAGAGCGCTTCGTATTCCACAGCTGTGAAGAAAATATCTTCTAGAAGATTCTCTGCACCCTAAGAAGACCATATATAATCTTTTTAAAACTTAAGTTAGAAAATAAAATGTTATTGAAAAAAATTGTAAATGTACAGAATTGTAAAATCATAAATTAAAAAAATTAAAAAGCATTGATTTGAGAAATTGGCTCCCTCAACTTAACCCAACCTAGGGACTAATAAATCATGAACGAATTGGCTCCCTTAACTTAACCCAACTTGGGGACTAATAAATTGGCTCCCTCAAACTTAACACAACCTAGGGAGAAATTGGCTCTCTCATCTGTTTAAGTCTCTCCTTTGTTGTTTGAGTTTGAAGTGAATTTGAGGTTCAACCTGAGGACTAATAAATTGGCTCCCTCAAACTTAACCCAACCTGGGGAGAAACTGGCTCTCTCATCTTTTTAAGTTTCTCCTTTGTTGTTTGAGTTTGAAGTGAATTTGAGGTTTCGTGAATGTTTATTTGGGATTGTTTTCTTGTTTTTATTTATTTCCTAGTGAGTGTTTATATGGGAAGTATTCCCGACATATCTTTGCATATATGGTAGTGTGTTTGTTTCTTCTTTGCATCTGGTTTTCAATGTTTAAAAGGTGTTGCATTGCTAGATTATTTTTCAAATTTTAGGTTTTGATTTCATAGAGACATTGGAGTGTGATTCGATGCATCGCTACCAATATCATATAGCCCTCGCTTGTTGTTTTCTAATCTGTATGCATTTTCAATTTCTTATATTAAAGAAATCTGCATTCAAAAAAGCACAAGAAAAACACACACACACAGTTTGCTAGGGTAGAGATTTTGAGCTTTGCAACAAAAAGTGTGTTGGTGTGTTTGGTGTTAAAGGATCTTATTGATTTCTTTGGATTGTATTTCATGATTTATGATGATTGTGAGGTTGTTTCTTTTTTTTTTTATAAAATATACAAATAAATTTTTCCTCCCCTTCCTTAGCTAGAATTCATCAAAAGTGAAAATTGCATTGATGCATCGAACTTGTCCTTCTTTGTACTAGGAGTGAGTCTAAAACATCATCGAAGTTTCATATATTCCCTTAAATAATAAAAAACCATAAAAGGAACATACAATCCAAAAATCATTAGACGCTTTTTATTTTTATTAAACCAACATAGCATAGGATCTTAGGGCCTTTGTGTTAGATTGGGGAGTAAACTCTCCAATCCTACAAAATCAAGCCTAGTAGACATTAAAGAGAGAATAAATCCATTGTCTCAATGAGTGTGTTAGGAAGATCCTCTAACATAGTATTAAATCATGAGGTTGCATTGGGGAAAGTGGGGCGATATCCCCTCTCTTCTTGTCTTGTTTTTTTCTAGACTGCTTCGACTACTACATCTACAGGAGTTTCAGAAGTTCACACACCTCTTTGTGAGGTAGCACTTTCAAGGCTTCAATCTTATTTTCCTTGCTCATATGTGTGTTCGGAGCTTTGACTGTTTCCTTGGTCACCGATTGTGAGGTGGTAACCTTAGTGGTTTGTTTTAGGTATCTATAGAGGTTTTCATGAGTGGGAATTTCCCATAGTACCCAGGGTAAATGTTGAATCCCTATTTTAGTTCCCCTAGAGGGTACCCACCTTAATAAAGGGAACTTGCATGAGTCATGGTTGTTATGTGAGGGTTATATTAACTATTCTTCTCACCTTTGTTGGCCCATATTTTGGGGACTTGACATCCACCAAAGGTTTGGTTTCCAGAGGGCCCCTTGATCCCTTGGTTTTCTTGTTGTTAGCTTAGATTTATTAGGGGTGTTCATTTTGGTTCCAAGTCTATGTTGGCCATAGGTTGATTTTTTTTTTCGGTTATATAACATATTTTATTCACCATGGTTGAAAAACCGTTTCAATGGTCCCATCAACAACAAGGATGTGCACCTATTATGGAGGTACAACCACCTCTTAAGCGGTGAGAAGTAGGTGATCAATAATTTAAAGAGCATGAAAAAAAGTGTGAGGAGAATGAGTTTATATAAGTTGATGTGGTCAATGAAAGTCCTCCACATCATTTAAACCTCCTTTTATTGGTTATGATGACCCCTTACTCATGCAGGTTGGGGAATCCTTCAATGAGACCTTTTCTTTGTTTAGTCATCCTTATATCATGTCACACCCAAGTGTCGTGTCCTATATGGCCAAGCCATCAGGATCATTGACAAGTTTCTGAGGAGGCACCTTCATGATGTACTCCCTTCCATTTATCAGTGCCAAACACCAACACCATATTTACAGTTTCATAAGGTGTCCATTTGGGGGATGTTAGCTGTGTCTACCTTTCGTAATGAAATTGGGAAGGAAGGCCATTGTATTTTATGACTTATTGACAAAAAAGGAAACAATGCCAACACTAATGGTTTGGTATGCTATCTCTCTAAGAGCGAGTCTGTCTAGAACATATCTAGGTAGAAGATAGGGAGCCCGTTCACACCCATATATTATTATGTAGGAGAATTCCTCATCAATAAACCAATCACCCAATGTTGAATGTGGGCCTAGTCAGGAGAAAAGGTTGTTTTTGGAAGAGAAGTATGCAAGGAGGAAAAGACAGTTGGAAGGAAAAGAAGCATGTACAAGTAGAGCAGGCGAGGCGTGCATGAAAGGAAGACCTAACGATGCTAGGGTTAGGGATTTTGTAATGTATTGTAATGGATGATGAGCCAAGGATATAAATAAGTAGAACTTATAAGGACGAGACATATAGAGAGAGATAGATAAAGAAGAATAGAGAATTGTAAGAACTGTATGAGTCGTTAAGCTGGTGAGATGGGGAAGTAGTAAGTGAATCGATCCCGAGGGTTAGATAGCAAGATAAGGAGCCTGGTGCGATCTAGTTAGGCTCACGGGGATCAAGGATCCTGTTGAGGAAAGTGAGATCCAATAATGTAAACATGTGCGACGTGATATATTAATGAACCATAATAAGAAGCCTGAGATCCATATATTTCTGGACGTAGCCCAGGAGGGGGTGAACCACGGTAACACCTGTGTTATGTGAATGAATGTATGCATATTTATTTGTCGTTAAATGTTGAATGTTAGATGAATGAAAGAACTATTAGATCTGGTATTCCACATGCATGGATAGAATGACTACTATAATTAGATGTTAGACTAAATAAATAAAGATTACATAATGAAACTGCATATCTCGACTCATTCTCTAAGTATTGCAGCCACCCATAGAGCTATATCGGGTGAGACTGCGCAGTACACTCTCTGTGATGTGCTTCCTTTTGGTCTTCCAGAGGAGCCGATAGTTTTAAAGGGATTTTGTTGGGAGCTTATCAAATATGAACCAAGGTCAATATATGATAGCAAGGTAGAACCATAATATCCCATAAAGAACCATAAGTAAAATAAGTATCATATAAAGCTAACAAATGGGTCAGTCCAACAAATGGTTCCTTTGTTGGTTGGTTGGAAGAAAATGGGATTGAGCATATGAGATTTGCGTAGGACGCATCAAAATAATGTCAGACCGGATAACGAGACGTGGAAGAGCATGAGAATCTAGAAAGGGATGCTACGACCATGGAATCCAAAAAAGGAAGAGATAAAGAGATGGTTGAAAACAAAGGAGATGGATTTTGCACAGAAAGATAACAGAAACCCAAAGTTGCCACTACGCAAATATCTAGACAATTACATATTCACTGACTTGCATGAATTATTTTTTTATGATTTGTTGCATGTATTGCAGGAGTGAATAAAAATATTGAAAGAAAACCATCCTACAAATCAGATCAGACAACTAGAGTGAAATCCTGAAGAAATCACGTAGTTACAATGAGTTGATAATAATTTTACACGGGTGATATATTTGTTGAAAAGTCAACAAGAAACATGTGTCTAATTTACTTTTCCCGTAATTAAATTGGACAATAAATATTAATATATTATTTCATTCATAACTGAGTGAGTTGGACTTGTAACATAATTATAAGTGTAGTTATGTGAGTTAAGATCAGTTGAACTAGTTGTAACTAAACATGCACTAGTGAGAGTTCAGTAAATCAGTGAACTCACATGCAACTGAAGATTCGCCACGATTAACTACATGCATGTCAGATCCAGTGGAGACCCAGTTGAGATAACAGGTGAAAGGGATAGTTTGGCTATCAGTTGTGATTTGATCACACATGCAGTGGATATGCTTATGAGCATGTGCAAA
>SNQJ01S0011859.1:183618-198142 GCA_010110895.2 Picea sitchensis | reverse complement strand
GTGTGAGACGATTGTATTGTACTGAGAGCTCTTGGATTAGAGTTTTGTATGAGATTGTTTCATGATTCATGATATACATAATATATGATAGTGGGTTTTTTATCTTTACGCTTTCCTGGTAAAACTTCTGTGTTATGTGTTCTTGATATTTCACTTTGTGATTGTGGTTGTGATCGTGGTTTAATTTTCTGCAAGAATAATAGTAGAAGTGATTATGTATTTAATAGTGGCGTAATTTTTAGATCAGGAGAATCGCAGGAAATACTTAATTTGTATTGAAATTTCTACATGGTATCAGAGCCACGGAGGCCACGGAGCCACGGAAGTGAGGTGCGAACATAATTTCATTCTCGCAAGTCCCGTCTCTAGCAGGGTGCAAACTTTAGTACTGTAGACTATGCTCAATTCTCAGAGAAGAAATTCTCGCACCCTAGACAAAGGCAGGGTGCGAACTTCAAGGTGATTCTCACAGGCTGCTTAAGGGAGAAGTACGAACTCCCCTCACCCTACAGTGAAGCAGGGTGTGAACTTCCCAGGCAAGTTCGCAGGCTACATACAGGCAGGGTGTGAACTTCCCTCAGGTTGCTCTCAGGTGGGGTGCGAACCTTCTAGGGCAAGAGAAGTTGCAGCACTTGAGTTTTGGTGGTTGGATAACATTCGAATTTGCAAGATTTTCTTGGTGCAACAGTTGATTCAAGATCGAAATGTCTTTCAATGGCTTGAGGTTGGAGTATGCGCTTGAGGGTAGCTTGAACTACATTGCTTGGAAGGACAGGATGGAGGCAGTACTCTAAGACAATGGATTGAAGGATTACATTGACAGAGATGTTCCTAAGCCGGATGCGACAGATACTGCAAATCTGGATGCATGGCAAAAGAAAGTGGCAAATGCGAAGAGGATTTTGTTGGAGGGAGTAAGAGACCACATTGTCTCAAGTCTCCATGGGAAAACCACACCACATACAATGTGGAAGGTTTTGATGGATCTGTTTCAAAACAATAGCGACCATAGGAAATTGGTGCTCAAAGATAAACTCAGGAAGATCAAGATGGAGAAAGGCGACACCATTCCAAAGTATCTCATGAAGTTTGTCTAATGTCAAGATGAGCTTGGAAGTGTGGGAATAACAGTCGTTGTTGATGATTTGGTGAGCTTGGCGCTCCTAGGACTTGCCAAGAGTTGGCACAGTTATCAAGACTCTGTCAATGGAAGGGAAAAATTGTCGAATTGGGAACGACTATGGTCGGATCTAGTACAAGAGGAGTTCAGGCGAAACACCAGAGATGGATCTTCATCAAAGCGTGATGATGAAGATGATTGTGCTTTGATTTCCAAGGAAAGGAAAGGGAAAGGGAAGAAATTCCATCCAAAATCCGAGTCTAAAGTCAAGAAGCTGGATTTGTCCAAAGTGAAGTGTTTTCACTGTCACGAACATGGGCATATCGCTACTAACTGTCCACAGAAGAAGAAGAACAAAACATTTGTTGTATTTGCAATTGGTGAGGCTCTTGTGTCACAATTTGAACTTGACTTCACTTTGATCGCATGCATGGCTTCAAGTGCAACGGGATCAGTGTGGTATTTGGATAGTGGCACTTCCTTCCACATGACGGGAGATAAAGAGTCTTTCATTGACTTGGAGGAGAAAGAGCTCAGAATGCATATAGAGATGGGTGATGATGGACGATACAGTGAAACTGGTATTGGTACCATTACCTTTTAGAGGGAGTAAGGTAAACCATTTCAATTGATAAATGTTATGCATGTTCCAGGTCTGAAGAAAAACTTGGTCTCAGTCACAATGTTGGAGGACAGAGGCTATGATGTTGTTTTTAGCAGTGTTAAAGCCTACCTATGACATAAAGCAATGGGTCAAGTCAAGAAGATAGGGATTCGAGTTAAGAATATCTACATGCTGGAGGTAGATGGCTACAATGCCTGGTTAGGCAAGGCAGAAAAAGTGGTGAGCTGGGATAAGGGTGAATTATGGCATAGGAGATTGGGACATCTTCATCATAGAGCCTTGAAGATCATGCAACAAATATCTACTGGACTTCCAAGGGGAGCACTTGCTCAATTGGATCAGTGCAAGGGGTGCACCCTGGGGAAGTATGTAAAGTCCACCTTTCATGAAAAGGAGAACCATGCTTCGATGATCCTGGAGAGAATTCACACGGATGTGTGTGGACCATTCGCGACTGCTTCAACAACAAAACATAGGTATTATGTTATTTTTGTTGATGACTTTTCTCGTAAATGCTGGATATTCTTCATGTAGAAGAAGGATCAAACATTCTCAAAGTTCTGTGAGTTTAAAGCATTGGTGAAGAAAGAGTCAAGGAAGCAAGTGAAGGCTCTAAGGAGCGATAATGGTGGAGAATACATTTCTAATGAATTCAAAGACTTCTGCAGCAGAGAAGGAATTCGAAGAGAACTCATAGCACCTCATAACCCACAGCAAAATGGGGTCGCAGAGAGAAAGAACAGAATGATCATGGGTGCAACAAGAGCGATGTTGCATGATCAGGGCCTACCAATGCATTTGTGGGCAGAAGCATGCAATACTGCGGTTTTTGTGCAGAACCATTGTCCTCATAGAGTACTTGGCATGAGTACACTTGAAGAAGCCTTTACTGGTAAGAAACCTGATGTTTCCCATTTTAAAATTTTTGGCTCATCTGTTTTTGTGCATGTGACCAAGGATGTCAGGAAGAAGCTGGATCCGACTGCTGAAGTTTGTATATTTGTGGGGTACACAGAAACACCCCGTAGTTATCGTGTGTATTTACCGAACAGTAAGATGATTGTTATGCGATGGGATATAAAATTCGATGAGGGGAAATCCATGCGGTTGTCCCTTGAGAGGAAGCTAGACTTGCATGCAGAAGAGGCACTGTTGGTTCCCAAAGATGAGTCTCAAGATGTGGATCAGCCACGTGAAGAGGTTCATGGAGTGGAGGAAACCACTCAAGCAGAGCCATCCATCAGAAATGGCAGAAAGCGCACCACGAAAGCTAACAGATTGAGACTAGATGTTGCACAGAATGTAGGAGCCCCTACTTCATAGTGTAGACAGAGACAGTCTCCTGATCGATTTGCTGGATACATGGCTCTCATGAGAAAATGTATTGTCACTGAACCATATTCCTTTTAGGAAGCAGTGCAGGACCCCACTTGGGTTGATGCTATGGTAGAGGAGTATGACTCCATTGTCAAAAACAGTGCATGGGAAATTGTCCCAAGATTGGTCGACAAATCAGTGGTAGGTTCAAGAAGGATCTACAAGGTAAAGCAAGCTGCTGATGGGAGTGTGGAGAAATACAAGGCTAGGTTTGTGGCCCAGGGATTATCATAGATCGAGGGGATAGATTATGATGAGACCTTTTCACCTGTCGCAAGGTACTCTTCCATAAGATCCATCCTTGCACTCTCAGCACAGATGGGCTGGCGCATTCATCAGATGGATGTTAAAACTACGTTCCTCAACATGATCATTGAGGATGAAGTGTACATTGAAGAGCCAGAAGGTTTTGAGACCTTTGACAGAGATTCGCATGTGTACAGACTCAAGAGAGCACTGTATGGGCTGAAGCAAGCACCCCATGCTTGGTACACTCAAATAGAAAGCTATTTCACTGGATTGGGCTTCACCAAAAGTGAAGCGGATGCAAACCTATACCAAATTGTGGTGGAGGGAAAGCTTTTAATTATTGTGCTTTATGTTGATGATTTAATACTGACTAGTGATGAGCAGTTGATACACTCATACAAGGAGGACCTTGCAAAGGAGTTTGAGATGAAGGATTTCGGCCTTCTTCATTGTTTCCTTGGATTGGAAATATGGCAGCGAGATGGTAAACTTTTTGTGTCTCAAGGAAAGTATGCAAGAGAGATACTGGGTAAGTTTCACATGGAGGGTTGCAAACCCATGGATACTCCTCTTCCAGGAAATTGGAGGAAAGAGGATGCTACTTCTGGAGAGGTAGTGGATGCTACTGTCTATCGACAATTAGTAGGTTCGCTAATGTATTTAGTGAACATGAGACAGTACATTTGCTACGTGGTTAACCAGCTAAGTCAAGCGATGGTTAAGCCTACCAAACTCTTTTGGAAGGTGAGAAAGCATGTCCTGAGATATCTGAAGGGCACATCTGAGTATGGATTATGGTAGAGATAGACGGATGAGGTGAAGTTGCATGGCTTCACGGATGCAGATTGGGCAGGCATCCCAACGGATAGAAAGAGCATATCAGGGGGGATCTTTAGTATCGTATCTACAATTGTTTCTTGGTACAGCAGGAAATAGAGATCTGTGGCACTTAGTTCAACATAAGTGGAATACATGGCAGCGAGTCAAGCTGCATGTGAGGCTATTTGGATGAGAAAGATCTTGGTTGGTTTGTTTGGTTCTCATTTAGATCCGACAGTGATTTATTGTGATAATCAGAGTTGCATTAAACTCTCGATTAATCCTGTGTTTCATGACAGATCTAAGCATATAGATATCCGGTATCATCATCTCAGAGATTGTGTGCAGTAGAAGATCATGTTGCTTCAATACATTCCTACAGAAGATCAGGATGCAGACATTCTGACGAAGGCGCTCATCAGGAGGAAATTCGAATATCATAGAGATAGGATTGGGGTGAAGGATAATCCCTTTCTTGTTCAGAGGGAGTGTTGAAAAGTCAACAAGAAACATGTGTCTAATTTACTTTTCCCTTAATTAAATTGGAAAATAAATATTAATCTATTATTTCATTCATAATTGAGTGAGTTGGATTTGTAACGGAATTATAAGTGTAGTTAAGTGAGTTAAGATCAGTTGTACTAGTTGTAACTAAACATGCACTAGTGAGAGTTCAGTAAATCAGTTAACTCACATGCAACTGAAGATTTGCCACGGTTAACTACATGCATGTTAGATCCAGTGGAGACCTAGTTGAGATAACAGGTGAAGGGGATAGTTTGGCTATCAGTTGTGATTTGATCACACATGTAGTGGATATGCTTATGAGCATGTGAAAACTAGGCAATTGAAGATCATTGTGAGAATTCGAATTGCAGAGATTGTGCGAGGAGGTACGCTATATGGACATGGAGAATTGACACATGTATTTGTTGATTTGTGTATGATAGTGTGAGACGATTGTATTATATTGAGAGCTCTTGGATTAGATTTTTGTATGAGATTGTTTCATGATTCATGATATACATAATATATGATAGTGGGGTTTTTAGCTTTACGCTTTCCCGGTAAAACTTATGTGTTATGTGTTCTTGATATCTCACTTTGTGATTGTGGTTGTGATCGTGGTTTAATTTTCTGCAAGAATAATAGTAGAAGCGATTATGTATTTAACAGTGGCGTAATTTTTAGTTTAGGAGAATCGTGGGAAATACTCAATTTGTATTGAAATTTCTACAATATTTGTGGTTAGACAACATTGTTGTCGGATTTATCACAGAGTTTACAGTAAATACAATGAAGTCTTACAACATAGCTGGACAAGAGTTCTTGAAGGGACCTCGAGGTAGGTACATCCGAACATTATATGATTCCATTAATATATTACTATATAAAAAAGGCGTAATGACAATGGAGTTAGACAACTAGATTTCCCTACGTGCATGGGGGAAGGGGTGAAGCACTGACAGGAGAACGAGGAATTGAAGGAGAAGTCTATAAAGGAAAAAAGGAGCCCTTGGACTCAATTATGATGGACAGAGACCAGATCAAACGGACCATGGAAACAACTAGAAAGATGCGCAGTGGCGTACCCTGCCAATATAAGGTGAACACCAAGAAGAGAGTCATAGCCACGAGGGAAGGCTTGGAAAGTGATGAAGAGGAGGTATAGGATCTCCGGGATGTGGAGCAGATTGAGGAAATCCTACGCACAAGATATGAGAGGAATATGAGAGGTCCAAGAGAGGGAATAGAAGGAAACACTTATATCCATATTAGTGTCAGTGTGGAACCGATAAATCCATGTGCGACTAATACACCAAGAAGAACACCACCAATTAGACAACCAAATTTCGGGAGAAGGAATACAATAGGAAGTACATCTACACAAGCAACAACAACTAAGGAAGCCAATTCAGGAAGCATTAGTCAAGTATCTACACCACGCGGAGGAATTATCTCAACATTCAGGATGGCAAGACATGATCCCACCATCAAGTTATCAAAATTCAAAGGAGAAGTGTCAGAAGGACTGGAGAAACACCTGTTTATATGTGAAATATTGGGGAAGCAAAAACAATCACATAAGAGGAAACTAAACTTGCATAATTATCTATTACTCTAAGAGATAACGCACTGGATTGGTACATGAGTTTAGCTACAAATAGTCCTCCAGGGACAACTAGAACGATTGGAGATATCAAGAAGTTGTTGATAAATGAATTCCAGAAGCCTAGTTCAGAATATCACTACATGAACGAGATGATAGAGATCAGAAAGAAACCAGGAGAATCTGTATGGGAGATTGACCAGAGATTCAAATGACTGATGGGAAAGTTAAATTATGCCATGATAGACATACAACATAAGAATTTGTTCATCAATTCACTACTACCACACTTGAAATAACCTTTGTGACAACAAAAGTTTCATACATAGGAAGAGGCTTTACAAGAAACCCTACAACTAAAAGAGAACCAATATCAGAAGACAGATCTAGCGATAGAGGAGCTTAAGGAGGATCTGAAGAACTTAACATTCCAGCTAAACCAAAATAAAAGTAAGGAGAAAAGAGAAGTTGTTGTGTGTACCACATGTAGGACAGAAGGACACCATAAGAACAAATGTCCAACATTCATGTAGTACATGGCAGCAGGAATGCCAAACCCTTTACCAACATGAGGACTATGGTGTGAAATATATAAGAAACATGGACATGATCCATATCACCTCCCAATGATGCAAAAGTACCAGACAGTACCTAAGAGCTCATATTGCAAGTTTTTCAAATCAGTAGGCCATGATGACAAAGATTGTAGAACAATGGACTTGATGAACAAAAGAACATCATATGCTTACAAGGTGCAGGAATAAATGATGACCGGGAAATATGCACCATAGTTTAACCAAGTACCAGCCCCATATAACACTGTGCAACAACATTATAACACTATGCAACAACAATATTACACTGTGCAGCCATAGTATAATACTGTGTAGCCACACTATAATCCTGCGCAATATAACCAGATGCCTCTATACGATGCACCACGAGGAGATTGAGTTAGCTACAGAGGTAGAGGAAGAGAAAGAGGAGGCTTTGGAAGAGGCAGAGGACTAATGGTATGCCACAACTGTCAACAACCAGGACACTATGCAAGAGAATGTCCACTTCCACCTGCGACGTGTATGTATTGTCATGCATCAGATCATGACACAAAAGAATTTCCTACACTATTGGGCAAGGTATAGGAAAAGAGGAACCAGAACAATCAGAATGTTCAGTGGATTTCGAAAAAAGAAAGGGATGAAGGAAGAAACATCAACATAGTTACGCGGGGAGTAGCTAAAATAGTAAACGATGCAGTAAGCCAAGATCCATGCCAACACCAATGGGTGAAGAATAATGTTTATCCAAGGAAGCAATTTGATGTATAGAATGAAAAAGAGATATTCAAACGAGACAGACAAGAATTCTTGAAGCCAAACATTGCATCAACATCAACTCTACAACATAATAAGGAAGCACCAGAGTATGAGATTCCTTCGTTGCTGGACCACACCAAAGAAACACAACCCCTGAGACAAGTAAGAACAATTAAAGGATTTTTTCAATCATGGGTGAAACTACTAAATGATCCATCACTGTTAAAATATTACAAAATATGCAAGAAAGATGTAGCATAGAAGTAGAAGGAAATCTAGAACAGAAAATAGTCAATCATCTACATACAAGGAGGAGAACAAGCAGGGAATTCAAATTGAACGCCAACATTGGAGATGTCAACATGGGAGATATCATACTGGATTTAGGATACGAATTCAATGTGCTACCCAATAAAACATGGAAATGTATGGGAAAGCCCAAATTAGGATATTCACCGGTTCATATGAAACAAGCGAATCAACAGAGAGTTCTACCGATTAGGAGACTAAAAGGGGTAACAATATGTCTAGATGGAGTGCGCACTAACAATATGTAAAAATGGAGCGCACATTGGATATAGAACTAAAGGAAACACATGCAATATGGTGGGGTGAGCACAAAGAAACAATCAAGGACTGGTACCAATGTAAATGGTTACTATGCATCAGATTTGGTGGAGAACAGGGAAGAAACCAATTGCAGAAATATGATGGACAGGGGGCACCAGAAGAACACTTGGAGAAGTGCAGAATGCTATGGAGGATGACACCACCGGAGAAATGGCCTCACCATTTTGTTCACACATCGGAATGGATCCCAACAAACTGGTATACAAACTAGGAATTGCGCAGTGGAACTGCAAAGTGGAAAGTATTACAAAAAAATTTACAGTCACTTTATCATTCGAGCATGAGAACCCCAACATAGACTCAACACTTAAAAAATCAGAGGGGTGATATTCCTTAAAGAACAAGAAGTTGAACTCATAACGGAAGAGCAACAATAGAACACACAGATAGTAAAAGAACTATTGTCATGCTACCATGTGCAGGAAGAAACACCAGATGAAGATTATCCGCGAAACATTTAGATTGAGGAAGTAGAAGGGGAAAGAGAAGTGGAAGGTCCACCCCTGGAATTAGAAGTATTCATTGTGCCGATGAAGGTGAAGAAAGTCAACATTGGGGCAATTGAGAATCCCAAAATGGCCATCATTGGAGACTACTCGGATGAGAAAACAGTGGAAATAATAACAGAGTTATTGCACGAGTACAACGAGATGTTCCCAAAAATGTTCACAGAAATGAAAGGCATAGCAGGAGAGCTAGGAGAAATGAAGATACCTCACAGAGCGGAGGCAAGACCGATCAAACAATGACCATATAGACTAAACCCGATCTATAAGGAAAATGTCAAAGCTGAAATCGATAGGATGTTGAAGGCTAGAATCATAGAATTGGTAGAGGAGTTTGAATGGGTAATCCCGATGGTAGTTGAAGAGAAGAAACAGGGGGGAATAAATATATGTTTTGACCTAAGGAAGTTGAATGATGTGTTCCTACATGATCCGTTCCCTCCTCCTTTCACAGGTGAGGTGTTGGAGAACGTAGGAGGACATGAAGCCTACTCATTCACCGATGGTTTCTCAGGCTACCATAAGATCAAGATAGCTCCAGAAGATAGATACAAGACCACTTTTTCCATAGAATGGAGATGCTACCAGTACATAGTCATGCTTTTTGGACTGAAGAATGCACCAACAATATTTTGTAGAGTAGTCATAGTTTCATTCAAAGAATTCATCCACTAGTTTCTAGAGGTATATTTGCATGATTGGACAACATATAGTCTATTGAAAGACCATGTAGAGGTCTTGCGGATGATGTTAGAAAGACGCAGGCAATATCAGATATCATTCAACATCAATAATTGCATCCTGGGAACACCCTTTGGGATATTATTGGGCCATATAGTATGCAAATAAGGCTTGCTAGTAAATCCTGCCAAGATTGTAGTACATGTTAATCTACCACCACTAAAATCAGTCTTGTCAGTTAAGAGCAACATTGGGACACACTGAATTTACTACAGGAAACTTATAAAAGGGTATGGACAGATCATTGCTCCAATGGATAAATTGTTAAGAAAATACACCAAGTTTCAGTGGAATGAGGACAGTCAACATGGATTGGACACCTTGAAAGAGAAGATAGTAAGCACACTAATACTAGTATTCCTGGATTGGGAAAATACATTCCACATGCATGTAGATGCATCAGACATAACACTTGGAGCTATTCTGGCACAACCAAGAGTAGGAGAATTGGACCATCCGATAGAATTTGCTATCAGAAAACTGTCAGAATCAAAGAAGAATTACAATACCACAGAGAGGGAAGGCTTAGCCATGGTCTGTGCACTTCAAAAGTTCAAACATTACTTATTAGGAAAAAATTTCAAGATGCTCACAGACCATTCATCTCTTAGATACCTCGTCAACAAGCCATTGTTGGTGGGGATAATTTGTCGATGGTTTTTGTTGTTTCAAGAATTTTACTTTGAAGTTATAGTCAAGCCAAGAAAGTTGAATGCAGGACCTGATCACCTGTCGAGGATCACCAATGAGGAGGAAGCTATGAATATAGAGGAGAACTTTTCTGATGCAAATCTATTTTCAGTCCAAGTGGCTGATGAATATTTCAAAGACATCATTCAATACTTGAGAATAGGGACAATGCCACAAGAATTCAACACCGCCTAGAAGAAGAATCTGGTAGTCAGGGCTGCAGACTATCAATTGATTGCAGGACGATTATACAAAATGGGTGCAGATAACATCTTGAGAAGATGTGTGATAGAACATGAAAGACCTAGGATTTTAGCAAAAGCCCATGAGGGAATAGCAGGAGGACATTATGAAGGCAAATCTACCACGCAGAAGGTATTTCTCGTAGGACTATGGTGGTCGACTGTTCATAGAGATTAAAAGGACTACTTCCAGATATTTGATGTATGTCAGAGGGTTGGTAAACCAAACAGAAGGGATGAGATGCCCCTGAGACCACAAGTAACATTGTTAGTATTCGAAAAATGGGAAATAAATTTTTTGGGACCAATTAACCCACAAAAAAAGAGATCATGAGCAAGGTACATTATTACTGTGACATAATACTTGACAATATGGGCAGAAGCAACATTGGTAAAAGATTGCAACACAGAGACAACATCACACTTCTTGTTTGAGCATGTGATCACTATATTTGGATGCCCAAGGATTTTGATGAGTGACCAAGGAACTCACTTCATTTACAACACTATTAAGGCTATGACTGAAGAGTTAGAAGTTTATCATCAAAAGAGTACACCATATAATCCTCAAGCAAATGGAACAGTGGAAGCCTTTAATAAGATGCTTGATAATGCATTGACAAAGATATGCAATGTTAATAGGGACGATTGGGACTTGAAGATACCAGGAGTACTGTGGGCATACAAGACCACATGCAAAAAATTGACAGGGTAGACACCATTTAGATTGGTTTATGGACAAGAAGCAATGGTGCCATGAGAATTTATGGTACCTAGTCTGCGCATCACAACAATTACAAATATGATAGAGAAAGTCGCAGTACAAGAAATGTTAAATTAGCTGATGATCATGGAAGAAAACGGGATTCTAGTAGGGTTTCACCAAGAAGTACAAAAAGCAAGAGACAAAGCTTGGCATGATAGACATATCAAGAGGAAATTTTTTAAGGAGGGAGACTTAGTCTTGGTGTACGACAGTAAATCTCTTCAACACCATGAAAAAATTAGAATGCATTCGCTGGGACCATACGAAGTAAAGACTGTCACAGATGGGGGAGTTGTATAGTTTCAAGATTTAGCAGGAACATAACTCAGAGGGAGGATCAATGGGAGTCGATTGAAGTTATATAGGGGCAGTCGACCTCCTAACACTTAAAAAAAAAAAAAAACTAAGCGTATGAACAGAGGGGTGACTACAGTAGACATCAAAAGATAGCAACAAATGGGTAGCATGCCGAAAAGAGAATGTGCACGCACACTCGGGAATGTTAATGCAATGGAGAAAGGACCAAAGGTCACTAAAAGGAAGAAACAACAGAAATGGTGGGTATGGAAAATAGGCGCCAATTGATGGAGGCTATCAAAATTGAATGCCAAGAACGATTGACGGGACACTGCATTAATAGCGCCAGCTGGTGATGTCAAGAGAATTGAATGGAAAGTACACAGGAAGTGCCAGTTCATTTAAAATGCAACTTGGGTAACATCTCCACACGATTCCTATATAAATCCAGCAGGCGGAGATCAGAAAGGTTATTGTGAAATTAGGGAAAGCACAAAGCAATAGAGTATACAAACTAGACAATAAATTTGCAGAAGTTATAGAGACAATTAAGCTCGGTGGAAAAGATAATTACCTCGAAGCAACGTTAGAGCACCACCACAGCAACAGGGAAGCGAGCAACAACCACCTCAGTCTCTGGAAGTCGTCAACTTGGATGAAATCCCATCGCCCAACATGGACCCAAGAAGCGCCGCACCAGTCATGGATGAAACCAAACAGACTACACCCATGGGCATGGACATTGATATGCTGGAAGTGGGACAGGGCCAATAGGCTAAAGACGCAGGAAATCATTCGCACCCCAAAAACCTTAAAGAATCCCGGAGAGTTAATGGGATGGTCTTGAACCAGACAAAAATGGCCACACTGGAAAGATCACACATTGCTGCGTCGAAGGAGCCACAGGAGGGCATAGTAGAAGATGTTACTGGAAGGGCAAAGGAGTACGCAAAAGAGAGAACAATGGAGATTGGAACCTCGAGTCAGCCACCATAGTGGAAGGGCAAGTGACCAGTAGCAAGATCACCATGTACACAAGCTGCCACAACCATAGTCTTGCCACACATTCTGGATGGGGTATGTGTAGCGGGTAGCATGTTAGGCCACATGGAAAAACTACGGTACTTGGATCACAATGTGACCGACATGGAAATGTTTTTGGAGTTTTCCAAGAAATTTTACCTAGATACTGTGGGTATAGGACCCTTCAGTGAACCAATTAACCAACCAAAACAGTGGGTATCTGAACTAGCCAAAGCTTGGATTCTAGTCCTATTGGAGATCTCACACTTTGGAAGGGCCCAGGACGTAACCAGTTGTGTCAAGCAACTAATGAAATTTACCCATGGAGGATACCTATGGGTGGAAGTGCCCATCTCGATAGACATAGATATCATTACATATATTACAGGCCTACCATCTCGAGGGGAGACACCCGCACAGTACCTTGATGAAAAAATGAAGGAGAAGGCACTGGCCGAGGAAATGAAGAAGATGTACGGTACAGAAAGAGGGTCATGCAGAATCATCATTAAGCACATTAGTGACACAGCCACAAGGATGGCCACAAAAATAATGTCGTGCAAGTTACTCAAAAAGTTTTGCAAGGAGGAAGTTCCTGCCCGGGTCATCGCAGTAGTAACACAATGTGCAGAGGGCGCCATACTTAGTTGGGCCCCATATTTGTTAAACCTGTTCCTGGAAGACTGCAAGGACACGCAGGACCTGGGGACATAATTTCACTATGCTTGGATACTTGTCTTGATCGCCTTGATGCGATGGAGGGAGCCTAAGTATACATACCTCGCTGATAGATCCAATCATTTCCATGCAACACGATACCTATAACTGGGGAGCACTTCAGACCCTAAGAACAAAAGTGTGAATGCAGGCATGTTCACAGGGTATTACAACAAATTGCATGAAAACATCACCAACACTTGGCGGATTACACCAGAAGTGGTCGTGTAATATCAGGGAATAACCAACTTTAAAGTGACAAGGTACACAGTATGGATCCAAGAACATAAGGACCCCGAGAATGAATGGCTACAACTGCGGTATTGTGTCAAGGAAGAAGACATAGAAATGGCCATCAAAGATTGGCACAATGATTGGAAGATGTTAATGTTTATGCCATTATTACAGTTCTTTGCATTTCAATAGATAAGAGCATCATAAGAACAAGATCACTGAGAAATACACATCCACAAGAGACACATCATTTATCCTGGGAAACCCTCTAGGGGAAGAATACCCAGCAAAGACTTCCTTATCATAAATAGCTTATACAATGTTCAAGAGATAACTCAAACCAATAAAGAAATTTCTCCCCAAGAGATGCGCCACCCTTCTTCTCCTCTCTCCAACTTCCAATTGCAGCTTGCCTCATAAGATAATGAGCAAGTGAAGTGTGTCTAAGAAGTGAGGCGCTAGCCTCTTATTTATATCAATATGGCATGTGTGAAGAGTCACCATCCAGCAGGGCCGACCTCTCACTCTGGGTGGGTGAACCCACCTTTAATTAACTCTGGCCCTTTCATTATAATTGTTGGGGCCGACTTCTTATTCAACACTTTGTAATTCTCCGATGACCAATCTGCAAAAGGGGATTTGGTCCTTATACAATTACCAACATGTTTAATCCTCAATGGGGATTAATCCAATAACAATAATAATAATAATGACATGATTAATCCGCAATGGGGATTTAATCCAATAATAAAATAATAATAAGAATGCTCTTTGCAGTTACATTATTTCAACACTCCCCCTTAACAAGAAGGGTATTCTTCATCAGCATCAGGAGAGAGAGGTCTGCATCATCAGTGGCATCTGGAGGACAGTATCGTCAATATCATGTTGAACCATTGTCTAGCACATTTACGAGTCATCGAAAGTTTTCTTCATCAGCAACATCATCATTCTTGAAAGAATGCTATCATCATCTGCATCAAATATGTATCAGTAAAAATGATACCTCATTACAGCACTAGGCTGTCACATCACAGTACTACACTAGCTCAATGTCACAGC
>SNQJ01S0011859.1:140556-174643 GCA_010110895.2 Picea sitchensis | reverse complement strand
GTAGGAATGGTAGGAAGATATCAGGATGCACCCAAACAGAGTCATTTGCAAGCTGTCAAAAGGATATTTAGGTATTTAAAAGAAACAATGACTTATGGTCTGTGGTATCCCAGAAATCAAAATCTTCAGTTGACTGCTTATTCAGATGCATATTGGGCAAACTGTGTTGATGAGAGAAAAAGCACTAGTGGAGGAGAATTCTTCCTGGGTGACTCCTTAGTAGCCTGGCTTAGTAAAAAGAAAAGTTCCATTTCTTTATCAACCACAGAGGCAGAGTACATTGCTACTGCTACCTGTTGCACTCAGATATCATGGATGAGTCAGACACTTGTAGACTTAGAGGTAAAATACACTGCACTGATCCCAATTCATTGTGATAACACTAGTTCGATGAGTGTGTCTAAAAATCTTGTATTCCACTCCAAGCCCAAGCATATTCCCATAAAATATCATTTTATGAGAGAGTAGGTCACCAATCAGACTGTTCAGGTCCATTACATTCCCACTACAGAACAAATTGCAGACATCTTTACTAAACCCCTAGCCAAGACACCTTTTGAATATCTCAGACAGAAGCTGGGTGTCATTTCATCTCACACCTAAAAGAGTCCATCGTCTTAGGGGGGGGTTTGTATTATTTTCTAATGCCTCCTAAAATTACTGCAATATCTCAGGGGGAGCATGTTTTTCTTTGACATTGATGTCAAAGGGGGAGAAAAGAATTCAGGTGCCTTAGTTGCCATCAATGACAAAGGGGGAGATTGTTGGCATGATTTACAGGCAGTGTATGCTTTTCATTGATGGCAAGTACAGCAGCGATGATGGCTTGAGTACAACAACGATGATCAGAAGCGCAGTGATAATTGGGGAAGAGCAGCAACCGTGATCGTTGGATCAACAATTCAGAATTCTCGATGGCTCTCAACTCTCAATGTAGACAAGAAGAGCGCACTGAAGAGGAGGATAGATCTCAAGCATTAAATCCAAGTGCGGGATCTGACCATCATCAAATCAAGGAGAACCTACACATTCTTTAAAGTGCAAGGAGTAGCGGGCTCACAAAATCCTGAAAGAAGGAGGACCGTCCATCATCAGGGAGGACACGTGGGGAAAGATCGTCAGTTCGTTGATTCGATAGTCAAAGGAACGGGGTTCCCTAACCTCTCAAAATCGTGATATATGGAATCGCGACTTAATCTGAGCCATCAGATCAAGCTTTGATCTGGACCATTGATCCCAGTCCATTTCGGAGTTTCGCGGATCAAGAGTTGGAGATGTCAAAAAATAATGACCACAAGAATCCTGAAATCGCGATATGTGGAATCGTGACTTAATCTGATCCGTCAGATCAACGTTTGATCTGGACCGTTGATCCCAGTCTATTTCGGAGTTTCGCGGATCGAGAGTTGGAGATGTCAAAGAATAATAACCATAAGAATCCCGAAATTGGGATATGCGGAATCGCGACTTAATCTGAGTTGTCAGATCAAGGTTTGATCTGGACCGTTGATCCCAGTCAATTTTGAAGTTTCACGGATCGAGAGTTGGAGATGTCAAAGAATAATAACCATAGGAATCCCAAAATCGTGATATGCAAAATCACGACTTAATCACAGTCGTCAGATCAAGATGTGATCTGGACTGTTGATCCGAACCCATTTCGAAGTTTCATGGATCGGGACATTGTAGTGACAAGAACACTGAACATCAAGAATTTTGAAATCGCGAAATGCGAAATCGCGAAATGATCTGAGCCGTCGGATCAAGTGTTGATCGGGACCGTTGATCCCACGCCATTTCAGGGTTTCGGGGATCGCGACTTGGAGAGTCGAGATGCCTCATCACCAGATTAACGAAATGTGAAATCGTGAAATGATCTGAGCCGTCAGATCAAGTGTTGATCGGGACCATTGATCCCACGCCATTTCGGGCTTTCAAGGATCGCGACTTGGAGAGTCGAGATGCCTCATATCCAGATTCACGAAATGCAAAATCGCGAAAGCACCTTATGCATAAGACTGTGGTCACAGCCCTTGGTCACATCAGCGAGAGATGGAGGAAAGAGCTAGAGCAACCAAGCTCCATTTCGGGGATCGTGACTGGGAATGTTGAGACACATGGTCACAGGAAAGATGAACTGTCGAAAGTCAAAATGCCGAAATGAATGCAAGATCCCTTGGAATCAATCCAATGGTGCAGGTGAATTTGAACAAGATCGGAGGGCTACTGTAGCACGACACAGTGTAACTGCCAGAAACCACTGATGGTTTCTACCAGAGGACTCGAAGACACTTCAGGATGATTGACAGAGGAGGTGAAGAGTCGATGGGAATCTTCAAGAGGGATGAAGATGTTCATGGAGGCGATTGACAGCTGGATGAGCATTGAGGCCTGTAACTGTCACAGAGAAGACGAAGAGTCTCAAAGTGCCAGAGAGGCTGAGGAATCTCAGTATAACATACAGTGATGCTGAACAAGTGGAAACGACTAGAGAAGCTGAAGATTCACGATGATGATCAGACAGAGCACTCAAGTTTTGGAGGAATTTGGCACGGTGTGAGCATGCAGAGGCATGGAAATATTGCATGCACAAGGAGCACAGGGACTATAAGAATGTGAAACAAAGAAGAGATTAGGGTTGTTGTCATGGGGAAGGATTCACGTGTGAGAAAGGAGGTAGAGAGCAGGGGAAGAAATGCACAGTAGAGGAAGGTTTCATTGAAGGGATATGGTGCAGAGAGTATAAAAGGCAGAAGAACAGAAAGTGCAAGGGGCGTGCAGAAGACACTGATGCAGACAAAGCAGAGTAGTGTAACAGAACAACGACAAGGATGGTAAGCCATTGAATAACTTTATATCACTGTAATAAGTTCTAGTAACAAGGAATTTATATACAAGGGTGGTTGGGAGGTGCTAGGGAGGACTGGTGTCCTCAAAGGTTGAAGTGGGTGCTTGAACTCAAGGAGTTGGTGCTTCTTTCTAGTTGGTGCTAGATAAACCAGGGGGTTGGTGCTTCCTTCTAGTTGGTGCTAGAGAAACCAGGGGGTTGGTGCTTCCTTCTAGTGGGTGCTAGAGGAAATAGAGAGTTGGTGCTCTCAGCAAGTTGTAGCTTGCAAAACCAGAGGTTGTAGCCTCACAATGAGTTGGTGCTCATGTGTATGATAATGTAAAGAATGTAGATAATACGTATCATATAAAGAAAAAGAGGTTTTTACCCTGTATGGGTTTCCTCGGGAATTATCTGTCTCTGTCTTTCTCATATATGTGATTGATGTTGAATGTGCCTTTGTTTATTTCCCTACATTATTGTGATCATCATTGAGTTCCTTGTAAAAAATTTAAAGGAAGCATAATTTTTTAAGCACGGTAACAATTGATTCACCCCCCCTCTTAGTTGTCCAACATCCTTCTCCCAGTCATCACATGATTTATAGTCTATGATTGTTTGTTGCTTCGTTGTCTCAATCTTTGTTGTGGAAGATAGTTACTCATTGAATATCTTGATTGTTCATATCTAAATCTTAAAGAACAGTTTATAGCTTTGTGACCAAAATTAGAGCAAAAAAAACAATAACCATAGAAAAAATATTTATACCTTGAAAAAGTCTGTCTTCTTTGAGGAGGTCGATTTCTTTTATGTTGATAATCTTTCTGATCTTCAAATTCAGTTATGGTGCTTTTTCTTTCATTCCTTCTTGGTGGATGATTTTCCTTCTTTGTCTCTGTAAAGTGATTGTTGTCAATGTTTGAGGATTTGACAAACTTGATAGGTTCTGTATTACTTGGATGATTACTACTTAATCCTTCTTCATATCCCAATCCAACTTTCAATTTTGAATTTCTTTGTTGATTTAGAATGGAGGTTAATCCTTCTGAGGCTTTAATACTAGGCAAATTTTGATGATACAATCCTTTAAACTTCTCCATTTCTTTTCTGGTTTTTACTATCTCTTCTTCTAAGGCTTCACACCTGACTTTCTTCTCTGACAATTGTTGTTTCAGTATGTCTTCTATTTTCTTTGCCTCTTCTAATTCCACTTTCAGCAGAGCAAAGTCTTCATTAGGATTTTTACTGTCTTTCTCGAACTGTATCAACAATTGGTTTTTTCTTTCTGTTCTTAATTTTGAGTGTATCAATTTCTTCCAGTGCACTGATCAATTCTCCTTCCATATCAACCACAGCTTCTTCATCATTATCATCACTGCCTATACTTTTATTATCATAATTCTCTTTGGCCATAAGCATGAAGTCATTTTCCTTATATTCACAGGAAGAATCACTATCGGTGTCTTCTGAGGAATTGCCATTATTTGCAACCAAACTTTTCTTCTTATTATATTTCTTGTATTTGTACTTCTTTTCATCATCAGAGTTCTGGTCCTTTTTCTGATGGGGACACTTAGATGCAAAATGACCTATCTTACCACAGTTAAAGCATTTGAAGGGAAACTTCCCGTGATATTTTCCTGATCCTTTCTTTACCCTTCTCACAAATTTTGCCTCAATATCATCTAATTCTGACTCAGAATTCTTGTCTTCTTTAAAATATGCTTCTCTAGTACTAGATTTATCTTGTTAATTCTCATTTCATATGCAGTTAGAGTTCCTAGGAGTTGATCAATGGATAGAGTTTTGAGACCATTTAGTTCTTCTATTGCAGAGACTTTTGGATTGAATTTATTAGGCAGAGATCTTAAAATCTTTTGAACTAAGAGTGGTTCGTCAAACTTCTCACCAAGACCCTTCATGGCATTCACAAGTTCTTCAACTCTTAAAAAATACTTGCTAACTGCTTCATCTTCATTCATATTTAGTTGTTCAAATTTCAACCTAAATGTTTCAAGTTTAGCATCTTTTACTTTCTCATTTCCTTCATAGTTGTTAATAAGTTTATCCCACATTTCTTTCGTAGTTTGAAGGTGCATCACCTTTACAAATTTAGCTTCTGCAAGTCCATTCAAGATAGCATTCATTCCTTTAGCATTAAAGATAAATTCTAGCTTATCATCCTTGGAAGCTAGCACAATAGGTTTTATGTATCCAGTCTCTACTACATCCCAAACATCAGCACCTAAGGCCATTAGATATGTTCTCATTCTAACCTTCCAAAAAAAAAAATTTGTTCCATCAAACAAAGGAGGCTTACTGGCTGAAGTCCCTTCATGACTTGTCATGTTTAAGCTTACAGATCTACCTTTGAAAAATAAAGGAACCTTCTTTGATTCCAATTGTTGAAATAACTAAGACAACTGAGAGGGGGGGATGAATCAATTGTTATTGAGCTTAAACAATTTTAAATCTATAAACACATTTCTTAATCTTTCTTCAAGTGATCATCAACATTATACACCATATGAACAATAAATGTAATGAACATCAGTCACGCATAAGATATAATCAGAGACAGATTTTCACGAGGAAACCCATAAAGGGAGAAAACCTCTTCTTCTTAGAAATGATAGGCAGTCTTTTAAGTTCTGCACATCATCTCTAATTGAGCACCAACTCAATGTAAGGCTACTACCTCTATTTTACAAGATCTAACTTGTTTGAGAGCACCAACTCTCTGGTTTCTCTAGCACCTACTAGAAGGAAGCACCAACTCCCTTAATATTCCATCACCAACTGGACGGAAGCACCAACTTCCAGTCACACAAGCTCCAACATGTATAACAAAGAACACTTGTTCTCCCTTGCACCACCCTGCCGCCCTGGTTTCTTTGGCTGCAACCAGACAGAAGCTACAACTCCTTGTGTTCAAGCACCCACTTGAACATTTGAGGACAACAGTCCTCCCTAGCACCTCCCAACCACCCTAATTTACTAATAAATATTTGAATAACCCAACAACACAGATAAATGGACTCTTACCTATTCTTCTTTGTTCTGGAAAACTGGTATGTGTCTAATTGTTCTGCAATTCTTTTCTTCCTTTGTCTGTTCTGCAATTCTACTATGCTTCAACTTGTTTTATCATTCTACTCTATTTCTAGTCTGTTCCTCATCTGTTACTCTGCTTTTGAGTTTTATCTCACACTGCGCATGTTTTCAGTCTCACACTGCACATCTTCTCATATTTCCTTCTCTTACAGTTTCATTCATTTTCATACAAAATTGTTGACCCTGCACAGTCTGTGTCTTGTTTGTTTATACACCCCCACGAAGTCGTTACTCACCAAATCTTTCTTCGACAATCGAAAACCGTCTCAGCAGCTGAAACGCCAATCGATCAGGAATCTTGAATCAATTTTGCTAACTGATTCGTCACTGTTGAATTAACTATGAGAGAGAACAGTAGCCCTCCGATCATATTTCAAACCCACTTGAATTGTTGGATTAAAATCTATAGTGTCTTGCATTTATTTCGTCATTTCATGAAATTGGCATTTCGTGAATTCGCCGATGAAGCATCTTGACTCTCCAGGTCATGATCCCCAAAACCCCGAAGTGGAGCCTTTCTCTTCGAGCTCTTCTCTCCAGCTCTTCGACCATGTGACCAATAGCATTGACCAAGTGCTTATTCATAAAGTTATTTCGCGATTTCACATTTGACGAATCTGGAGATGAAGGCATCTCAACTCTTCAAGTCACGATCCCCAAAACCCTAAAAAGGAGCTTGGCTGGGATGACTCCTTCCCTTCTTGTGACCACCAGTGGTGACCATCGGCTGTGCCAAAAAGGCACTTCACATTTCGTGATTTTATACACCATGCTTCGTTGACTCCAAGTCAGCGAAATTCCAATTGCTTTCCACTTGTCCTGTGAATCGACGGTCTAGATCTGATCTAGATTCAATGGCTCAGATGATATTACTATTTTGCATATCGTGATTTTGGATTTCTTGCCTCTCCAAGTCACGATTCACGAAACCCAAAAATGGTGTGGGGTCTACAGTCCCGATCAACACTTGATTCGATGGTCCAAATCTGATATCAATTCAACGGCTCAGATCAAGTCGAGCTTTCACATATCTTTATTTCGGGTTTCTTCAGTGGTATTGTTTCTTACCTCTTTAAGTCATGATTCGCGATGATGGTCTACAGTCCCGATCAACACTTGAGAGTTTATTCGAATCTTTGGAGCTTATTCGAATCAACAGTCCGATCAACACTTATGCTCTATCTCTTCTGATCTTATTCAAATCATCCCTGCAGTGTCTTCTCATAATGCCCATCTGTTACATTTGTACTTGCCATCAATGACAAGCAAATGCTGTCTATTAAATATTTGCCAACACAATAGAGTTGAAAGTATACACAAGAAAGAGTTTCAAACTCTTAATTTTACATATTCATAGGAAACATGGAAGTTGAAGGCAAATCATGCACAAGAAGTGGCCAACTAGTAGACAAAACACCTGGAAATCAAAAAGTTCACCGAAAAACTAGTACACAAGATCCTAGGGTTAGAACAAGAAAAGAAAAAACTTGAAGAGGTCATGAAAGAAAACCAAAAGGAAACCATCATCATAGAATATGTAAAAGGTGAGGTCAAAATAACCAATGAAGAGGTAAGGATTATACAAAGGAAATATTTTTGCATGTTAAATAACATTCAGAGGAACATAGATGATTAGGTTAAGCTGACAAATCAGATAGAAGAGTTGAAGAACAAGTATCATAAGCTCAAGATGCATTTGACATAATAATTGATTGGAAGAGTTTGTATCATGACCCACCAAGTACTTTTCCAATCTACATTGCTAAACAAAAGATGAAGGATCAATTCCTCTTTGATTCCTGGAAACCCATTCTCGAAAATATTGAAAGCACACAAAATGTAGTAGCCAAAGCTTGCAAAATATTATGGAATTCCTTAGATGATTTGTTAGAGAAAATTGAAATGGCTAGATGAAGCAACTCCTAGTGAATTAAGGATAACATAGGTAGAAACTAAAAGGGACACCAAACTACAAGATATTGATCGAATCACATAGATAAACAACGAATTTTTAAATGAACATTTGGTGAAACCAACAAACTGGTTACAATGGCCAAGGAATACATAAAAATACTAAGCAAGATATAAAGTTGGAAGTGGCAACTAAAATTTGTGATGGTGAATTACACTTGGAGAAGATGCAACTCAACAGATTAGATGTAATATTGAAAGGTTATGAGTTTTGGAAGAACTATAGAGATAATGTGGAACTTCAAAAGACTTCATAATCATTGTATCCTATAATAGACCCTTCATTTTTCTTTATCATACTCAAAGTGTAAAGTCTAAATGAAGAATATGAACCGATATGTTGTAACTGTCATCTGACGTGATGGTAGTTACATAATGTAAACAATCTCTCTTCTTTTATAAAATAGACCACTACTAAATGAAAAGGAATTTTTCCCATTGTACATTAGAGACAATGCTATTAATTCTTAATGAATGAAGATAAAGAGCCAATTTTTGGGAATTTGTGATTTAGGAAAATGTGTATAAGATTATTTTTTATGTGTTTGTTTTTTGTTTAAGTATAATTTATGGAACTATGCTATATGAACTATTTCTTGACTGTATTCTTGATGCTTATGTTGTTATTGATTTCCTCGTGAGCAAATATGTTATAGATATAATCCACAACTAATTGCAATGTGCTTATACTATTATTGTTTTCATTTATCACTAACATATATGAACCATTTTTGTTTCTAGTGATATCATTTTTCATTGTGCTCATGTGTTTAGTATACTCTTGATCAGGAGAGGATAGATTAACATAGTTTTATATAGTTGTAGTTAATTGTTTAATTTAGATTTTAATTCATCTAAGAACATTTTGTTCTTAGATTCATAATTGAAAATCTTTTAAAATGGTAACCATGACCAATTACTAGTCACAAATGTTACCCCAAATGAGAGTAGTTCTAATTGGGACCTTCGATCGAGCCTTCTCCCTTACCTGCTTGACAAGACATTTAGACCCTTCAACAAACTGATACCAATTCCTCTTGGTATGCAATTGGTGCAGTTATTGAACAAGGAGGACACCCTATTGCATATCATTCTGAATGTCTTAGCACTAACAATCTCAATTAAAGTACCTATGACAAAGATTTTTATGTCATAGCGCATGCATTAAGATAGTGGTGCCAATACATACTTGGTAAGAAAACTATATTACTACACACAAATCACCATCTCCTTATCTTTTTGAATTCTCGATCTAAATTGTAGGAACATCGACACCTTAAATGGACCTCTTACATTAAACAAATTCACTTTGCTATCAAGTATAAGAAAGGTGACACTAACAAAGTTGTAGAAATGATCAACCACCCTCCATTGCATTTTTTCATGACCTGCATGTGTGCTTTGATACCTATGAATAATGGAAACATATGTAAGCAAAAAAAACTTCTATTGGCACCTCATGCAGTTGATTCAACAACTCACGCTCATCAACCAAATCCATTTCCTAGATTAAAAAATCTAATATGGATGGTTATACAAGCTAAGCTAGTTGTGAATTACTCATGGTTGTGCTTCACTCCTCATCAAAGAGGCACACTCTTCTTCGTATGTTGGCTATTTTGGCACCCCTAAAACTCCACAATGCCTCCAATGTTATTTTTACTGGTGAACCCTGTAAGAACATGTTGAGGATTTCATTTGGTGATGCACTTTATGGAGTTAAGACAAATTGTCATATTGGAAGTTAGGATTGTATCAAATATTACCCATTCCTTCCCTTCCCTAAAAATACAATTCCATGGATTTTTTCAATGGCCTACCCACTATATTCATAAAACATGATTATGTTTTTGTCAGATTCTGCATATTCTCCAAAATGGATATTTTTATTCCTTGCATTTAAAAAATTAATACCCACCCACCAAGAAATTGAATTATTCTTCTGTCATATATGGTCTCACTTTGGTTTTCCCATAAACATAAGTTTTTATCAACAATCTCATTTTCTAGGCCATTTTTAGAAGAAACTTTGAAAACTCTTTCTAAGTCATTTCTAGAAGAAACTTTGAAAACTCTTAGGGTGTCACCTTCGATATCCAATCACCTTCCATTCATAGACTAAATGACCAAATCTAAGTAGTTAAGATAATCCTAGTTCACGTCATTCACACATATTATGCTCACAAAAAACAATGGGATACCTACATCCTTGTTCTTCAACATAGTTATAATCATTCCATCCACACTTCCACCATACATTTATGTTTTGAAATATGCTATGTTTATCGATTTCTATCCCCTTATGAGATCATGATTCCCCTTCTTTCAATTCTCTCTACACATCAAACAAAGAAATACTAGAAGGGCACTATCTTTGTGTAGAAACTAGCTATTATTTTCTCTCAAGTGAAAGAATCCCTTTAGCTTTCCTAAGTCAAACCTAAACCTTTTCATGACCATTACCGATTCCCTTCTCCAATTCAAGTTGGAGATAGAGTTTAGTTGCATATGACTAAACAATGCTTCAAAAGCCAAAATCAACACAAGATCAATCCCATCTACAACAAACCACACACCATCACTCAAGAGATTGGTGACAATACTTTGAAGTTAGAACTTCCATCCCAACTTTGCATTCATAATGTGATGAATGTCAACCATATTAAACTATATGAACCACCATAGGATGGATATGAACTCCAAATTTCTCATCTACTACACAAAATTCCATATTTTTAGCTCCCTTTGGAATATGATACAGTATTAGATATCTACACCTGCAATACCTAGATATATTATAGGTAGCATAGAGGTTTGTTGAGTAATGAGATAATAAATAATATTTTTATTACCAAAAAAAAAAAAAAAACTATTTTAGAAAGAAATTGATATATATATAATTTTAAAAAATTAGATATCTATTTTTCAATTTTTTTTTTTTAAAATCTAGTATATGGATTTAAATGTATTAACCATTTTTACCTAATAATTCTCATCTTTTATCGGATTTTTCTTTAATTCTAGATAACTTGATCTGAATTTGTTCATTGTTCTTCCTTTAAAAATATCTAATTCTTATCCATAAATAAATTAAAATACAATTCTAAATATCTATATCAATACCTATATTAAAATACTTCTTTTATTTTCTTATTACTAAATAATATATTATTTAAATTTGAGTAATTTTAAAACTCCTATTATAAATTAACTATTAAATTTTTAATAATAACTAATATATTATTAAACTATTGGAATATTCACCAATAACCAATATTGAGAGGAGGGGGTGAATCAATATTAAGCACTTTTTACTTCTTTTAACCATAAAATATAAAACATTACATCATCAACAATTTATCACTTATGCATTCAAGATATCATCAACATATAACCACATATACACAGTACACAAGAATTTTATGTGGAGACCCCAATGGGAGAAAACCACAAAACACTTTCTTAATATATCATATCAAGATTACATTCATAGGAAACACCAAATTTCAATAATTTCCAGTACCAACTGGAAGGAGGGACCAACCCCTTGATTTACAGGCTCCAACATAACCACAGATACACAGTACACAAGAATTTTACGTGGAGAACCAAATGGGAGAAAACCATAAAACACTTTTTTAATATATCATGTCAAGATTACATTCATAGGAAACACCAAATTTCAATAATTTCTAGTACCAACTGGAAGGAGGCACCAACCCCTTGATTTACAGGCTCAAACCTGAAGGAGTCTACAACTCCTTAGATTCTCCAACTCCAACTAGAAGGAGGCTCCAACCCCCTATTTACAAGCTCCAACCTGAAGGAAGCTACGACTCCCTGAATTCTCCAAATCCAACTGGAAAGAGGCTCCATCCCCATAGTTTTCAAGTTCCAAACTGAAGGAATTTACAACTCCCTGAATTCTCCAGCTCCAACTAGAAGGAGGCTCCAACCCCCTTTCCTTTCTCCTTCCTTCCTCCCTTGAATACAAATGTAGACTCAACATGTCACACTATTATTTTCACTAATAATAATACATCAACATCAAGTTGTCATTGTGATTGTCACTGATATTGATACATCATCATCAATGTGTCACTGTCATTGTCACTGATACGGATACATCATCATCATCATCACACCACATAAACTTATGCCAATATCACCAAGAACATTATCCAAATAATGTGCTCAAAATCACCATGATATGCATCAAACCATGTACCAAAAACATGCCTCAAGCATGTGTAAAACATCCCAGATATGCCTCAAGATGTACAACAATGCATGTACCATATCCCTCAAATAATATGCTCAAAATCACCAAGATATCTCTCTAGATACGTGCCAAAGACCTCCAAGATATGCCTCAAGCATATACCATAACATCAATATAAAAACCTCAAACATATGCCATAACCTCCAGTATATGCTTCAAAATATACCATAACATCCATGATCTGCCTCAAGCATATGCCAACGCTTCCAAGATATGCCTCAAGCATATGAAAAAATTACCAATATATAACCCTCAAAACATGCATAAAGACATACCTTTCATTCTGCAGAAACCCTAGTAGATCAGATCTCATATCATCAACCTTCATTGGCTTCAGCATCAACCAGATATCACCATCATCAATATTTTCCTTAGCCTCATGGGACTAGACCAGGCAACATGTCGTGCCTCGCATGATAGTGCTTGGACAGCCCGCAGGGCTCTTGTGGGAAACCCTAGACTTGGCCTACGAGGGTCAACTCAGATAGCATTTCTCAAAAACCTTCTCGCATATGCAGCTCCAAGCGCATTCTCCTTCACACGATTCAACTATCTCAGATTGGTTAAGAGATCACATACTTTCTTGATCACAAATCACTTCGTTCATTAACAAATGAGAGGTTCTTGATGTGTATTTATACTCTTCAAAATGACTCCTTTACTTGTCTTTAGGGCTGACCTATAACTTCTTTTTTGCAACAACTTTTATTCTTTCTTGATTTTGGGGCCGACTTGTAGCTTCTTGTTGCAACCGTTTAGGGGCTTCTTAACCATACTTTGGGTCTTCATCTTTAAGAGGGCATAAGTTCTCAACCGTGAGAAACTACGTGGAGTACCACCTACCATTGGAAATGGCACGAAGAATACGTCTATCTAATGAGGTTTTTCATACATTTGTGATGTCCTTCATAGCAGTTTTCTTCAACCAACTTTGGGCTTCATGACCACACCTTTGGGGATTCTTATAGACTTCTTCAAAGTGTCTTCCCATGAGGACCATGCTTAGAGCTACGCCATAAGGGGACCAATTTGGAGACTTAATCAAATACACCCATCACTTATAGATACTTATAGACTTATTCTACGATTGACATCAATGACAACCAAGCTTCCAACAATCTCCCCCTTTGGAATTGATGGAAACACTCATACTCTTCCTATGAGCATTTCTCCCCCTATCTTCATGCGCTCCCCCTGTCTTCATGCTTTTTTTCTTTCTCTGCTGATCTTTCTCTCCCCCTTTGACATCAATCGAAAATGGTAACTTCCCTTAACAATTTCTCTCCCCCTATATTCTTCCTTCTATTTCTCTCCCACTGTCATGTATCTTCTCTAGTTCCTACCAAATATCTCATGAATTCATCATTGTTCATATGTCACAAAATGGTCCATGAATCTGCTACTCAAATACACACTATGTTGACCCATATGACACTTTACTTTATGTTGCAACTGATCACCACATATTCTTGTTTCTCAAGTTGAATCAAATATGTCCATTGGTTTGAAATAAGTACATATTCTTGAATCTGCATGGGGATATGTAAACCAATCTATCACGAGATATTCTACACCTATTCCATAAAACCACTCTAAATATTCTATTTCAAACATATGTAAACACACACGTTTGACTTCCCAAAGGATAGTTCTCTTATTTGTAATAATTGTTGCTTAGACTCCCCCTCTTCAACATTCACATTATTGGGATTCTGCAAGCCAAATGGCTTATAACAATATATAAGCTTTCTTTGATGCAGGACCATCCTTCTGAATTTTGACATCTTCCTATTTATCTATAGATCCATCATGATCTTGCACCTATGTAAATCATGTGAGTATGATCTATGGGAGTTATTCATTCACCTACTCTTATTGTTTTTTCTTTCTTCTCAAAACCTTATTGTATATGATACCAATGTATTCCTTCGTGGAAGACTCCATCATGCTTCTACAATCACCAACTATGTGTCCATAGTTGTGGCATTTGTAACATTCAATATTGTAGGGAGCCACATAAAGATCTCTTTCTTGAACATTTCTTCCATGCAACTTTGCAATCTACAACTTTATGTCCAAATATGTTACAAGTAAAAAAATAGCCACAAAAAAATATTTGATACCTAGGAGTAAATGATCTTCTTTATGATGTAGTTATTATGAATTCATGCCTTAGTTGATCACTATCTTATTTTTTATTGATTCCTTCACAATGATTGATGCTTCTTTGATACATGGGGGTAGAAGGTCTTCTTGACTCTTGATGGCCATGATCCCTTCCTTTGAGAATTTCTGCATAATTCTTAGTCTTCTCTTCATTCTTCCTTTCTAACAATTTGGAACATTTCTCTTCATCTATAGTTACTAGTTGTGTGGATCTTCCTTTCTGTTCAACGCTCTTGTTGTAATTTGCATCTTCTTTGCATGATGCCTCACAAATGTATCCAAGACCTGTGTTGGCACAAGGGGCAGACATAGGGTTCAACGCTACAACAACGCACCAACAAAACCCTAACTACCAGCCCTTTCGGAAACACCTGTGAAGTAGATGAAGTCTCACCAAAGGTAGAGGCAGGGGTGATTGCAGGACTCCAATGTCTACAACCTTAGCTAGGACACAGATCTATGACTGTAACACCTTAACAAAACACTAAGCAGTTATAGTTCATCGGTATCCAGTCTTAGTTTACAGTGCAGTTAAACCCTATCAACAGATCAACACAGTATTTATATAGATCCAATAGATTCAATCACTAAGCATACTAACATAGATTAGATCTAGCATTCATTTACGTTATTCAACACTAAGCTACCATATTAGATTCATGTATCATCTAACAACTCACTAAGCATTTAATCATATAAACAAGAGAGCAATCATAAAGCACAAAGCATTCACAACACAGAATGTACATGGTTCACCCCCACCCTGGGGCTACATCCACCAACTCTTTGTCTTCTTTATTAGCTTCTCTCAATCCTCTACATGCACAGAGACACAAAACCCTACTCCGCATAGGACAGAAGCTCTTCACACACTCCGCTAGATCCTCCTTCCTCGAGTAGATCTAGGTATAGAGCCTTACACAACTTTTTACAGTCACTTTCACTTAGCTTCACAAGTCTCACACATCATGCACAAAGCACTTACAATCACCAACTACACTTAGCATGACATACAACCCTTAAATCACATAGATCAAACTACTTCCTACATCGCCTAACTTTCTATTTATACATTACAAAATCAGGCCTAAACATGGGTAAACCCATGGGTCGACATTCCCATACCCATTTCATAAGCACAAAAACCCTAAAAACCCTAAAAAGGGGCCAAGATCCATGATCTATGCTTCCTCTTGCGCTCCGCCTTCGATAGCCTATCGAAGTCCCAAAAATAGGTCAAACATGACCAAGGGTCCTCAAAACTTGGTCGAGGGCCAACAGGCCCCCAAAACTCAACTGTGACTCGTCCCGAGTCACTCTGGTCTATGTAGCTCTGCTTCAAAAGCCTCGAGATTGGTTCGAGCTGCTTCAACCTGTTGTTGTGCCACGGCCTCCTGCTCAGTGAACTCTTGGATAACAGCTTCATTAACAGATCCCTCTAAGCATTGTTCAGCTGTAGTGACGACTTGCTCCAGTTATGCTCCTTGGGCTTCGATCTCTATGAATAGTTGGAAAGCCTTATCCTGTATAGGTTGGAGCCTTTGAGTCACTTCAATGACTTTTCTCTGAATAGTGTGGAATGCTATTGAGAAGTGCATTGTTCTTGGGATCGCTTCATCTTTTCAACAACTGATAGGGGCTTCAACTACGCCTGTATTGTTTTTTCTTGCTACTTCGCCTCCTGGAGTTGTGACTCCAGTGCCTTCAGTTCTAGATTCTCAGTGAGTCGCTCATAAGTCTGGGCATTGTGATCACTTAGTTGTTTACATTCCATGGCAAGGGCCTTTATTCTCTCAACTGCGCTTCAAGCAATTGCTTCTCTTTGATCCCTCACATCCTGTGGAGTGTCAGGCACTGTTCGTAGCTCTAAGTTTGATATTCTTTGTTGTATCTATTGGATCGCTTCTGCAAGATGCTCTACTTGATGCTCGACTTAGTATTCTTCCTTTGGCTCTAAGCCTGTCACAGAGTGAATTTCTCTGTTGACTGCTTCTTTCACTTCGAGTTTCTCTGCGAGCAATTGTTCTTTTTCTTGTTGAATCTATGCTTTCTCCTCTTCAAACTTTTTCTGGAGAGAAACCTTCTCCTGCTTCACAACTCAGCGTTGTTCTACGACTACTTCTTTCACTTACTTCAAGTCCTGGGTGGCTTGTTTTGCTTCTTCCTGTGCACAACAAAGGTGAGCTTCAGTCGCATTAACTAGTCTGTGGAGTTGGGTTGGCTCATCTCCCAAATCTGGTTCTTCCAACAACAGGGGCGCAGTGGATACTGTGTGACTGGACTAAAGGGCCTGTTGTACCCCTTGAAGTTCAACCTTGATTATGTCATACATCTCCTCCTTCTTGACTTCTTGTTTCTGCAATATTTCCTGTGAGGCGTCGTTTACAGCTGCGATGATGAAGTCAAAGTCACCAACAATGAGCACAGTTTGCATCTTAGTCAAGGTGGGTCTAGATTTCTTCTGGAAAGAGGGTTTCATGGGATAAACCTTCCTCTTCTTCAAGGGATTAGCCTCATCTCTAGGCGGTGTTACTTCGCCTTTCTTATGCTCATATTCTTTGCCATTTATCTCTTCTACTTCATCATCACCCCCTCAGCCAGGTGATACTGAAGCAATCTTTTCTGATGCGCTGCTTAAGTCTTGGATTTCTTCAGTCTTCTTCCTTCTACTAGTTCCGGGTGTGTCATGTTCTTTGTGAGCGGCCTCCGAGCTGTCAAGTTTGGGGTCAAACATCTCTATAGGATTAGCAGGAATAAGGAGGTATGTTGACTAGTCCTTAGTTATCTCCTCGAGGTCCTCTTTTGTGAGCTTGTAGTATGACTACAACTCCTCCTTATGCTCATCTGCTCGCACAGTGATATAGATGAAGTTCCAATTTGTGCGCAACTTCATGAGGGTTAGGAACCGCTATAGGGTGTTTGGCGTCATGCGAGGTTAAACTTTGATAGCCTTCTTCAGTTGGAGATAATATGTGTGAAAGACTATGTTTGACTGGCATTGTTTTCCCATATAGCTCGAGTACCAGAGCGTGGTGAACTTCGCAACAAGTGGTTCGAACGGCTCAATGTCCGAGAAGGTTGCACCTTCCAGCATTTTGCAAGCGGTAAATGCGATGAGGATCAGGAGCCAGCTAAAGTGGAACTCGTAGCCCTGATCCTGTGCTTTGCGGCAATCTAATTCCAGTTGTTTAACTAGGTACTTCACCCAGTTCATCTGTAGGCCTTCCATGCATTTCCCTGCGAAGTCAATGACAAACCATGTGACCTGCGTGGGTCTATTCTTCCTTACTATCTTTCCTACAATTAATTAGCATGCTAGGCACACTGTGCCATTCTAGATGGAAGCTACTTTGTAGCCTCACGTCCCCTTCTCAACATCGTTGTAGGTATCCTTGATCTTCTGTGCTAATGCACAATCTGTAGCTTTTCCTAGGTAGAAGTCCTGTGGGTCGGGTCCTTGCATGCTCAATCCGGTGATCCTATGGATCAACGTCGGATCGACTTTGATACGTCAGTCTAGCCATAAGTAGCCTCCATGGTAACATGAGAGTAGGATCTTAATACAGGCATTAACCTCCTGGTGTCGTCCAAAATGTGGAATCTTCATTACATTTAGAAGGGTGGACTGTGCGAGGTTCATAGTTCACGGCTGGGGGATTATTTTCAAGTTCTTCCCCTTCGTCCTGGTCAAGTATTTATATAGGGCGAGCATACTATGGTTCTTGTGGTCTCCTAGGTTGAAGTCCCTGAAATTAAACGTTGTGATCTTGTCCTGCAATGCTCTAACTGCGCTTATCCCCTTCGGGAGGTATGCAGTAACCATGGTGTAATCAAAATCTCTTGGCACACTATCATGACTCACTGCATCGGCCAGAGGCAATATGTAGTTAGGTAACATGGTCGGGATTAGCTTCTCATTTTCTAGGTCATCTATGTGCTTGGTTCTCTTTTATGTGACGACTCTCGATGGCCCGAATCCATGAGCGGTTGATGGAGAGGCTTGCACTCCTCTCGTCGATGACGCTTGTACACCCACAGACATTAACCTTTTAGACATTACTCTTTCATTCATAAGTTTGATGAGTACCTCTTTCAAAAACTCTTCGACTGCGCTAAGTTCTTCGGACATACACGCTTGTGGTTGAATATCGCAGGTTTGAAGAGTAACTACTCAATGCAATGGGATGGATGGTGATAGCTCGATGATCACTATCAGAAATCAACTAATCTACGGGCTCAGATAATCACAGTTGGAAAAAGTGTTCTCTGTGCAAGGCTCGAAGGAATAAGTAGATAACTAGGCAGCGGATCTCTCCAACGGGCGAGAAGCCTTCATTAATTCATTTTTGTCTGTTACGGTGTGGTCCCAATAGTCTGATGGTGAGATTTATAACCATGAATGTCGTTCTAACCATTCGGGGCATTATTCTAACGATAATACAGTTTCCAACGGCTATATTTCTTCGCCATGGCGAATTTCCATGTGGCGTTGTTCTGATATCTCGACGAAGTTCCAGTTTTGCAAATTTTCCTTCTGCAAAGTTTCCTCTGGAACCTTTTGTAAATTTTCGATCTTTGATCTCTTCTTACTTAGTTTTATAGCCTTCTTTTCAGTGAGCTTTGTCTTGGTATTCCTCTTTCCATTCTGATTCTTATCTCCTCTTGGCATAGTAACTTCACGTTGTTGAGATTCTTTCCTAGGATTCAGGGCAATACTTCTTCTTTATCTGGGGTAGGTGCTTCATTCTTCTGTGAGTCTTCTTGTGTTCTTCCAAATTCGACATCCAAGTTTTCGGTTTTGAATATCTTCGATTTGTTCTCCTATTCTTCAATCAAGTGTGTGATCCTCCTAGTCATGAAATCTTTCAACTCTTGCTTCTTCTGTTGTAAGACTTCTTCTTCTTTCCTTCTAGCCTAATCCTTTTCAATCCAAGGTTTTCCTAGTAATATAGAAAATGGGGCGTTGTTCTCGATAAATTTAACAACCTCAAAATATTCCTCTATCAAATTTCCTTGAGCACTCATAGATGTCTGGGTGAGCTTTCCACGTAGGTTTATCAGCTTTCCTCTAAATAATCCTATTCCTCCTAGTGAAGGAATCATAGCAAGCTTTCCTAAAGTTTCCCAAGTTCTTTCTGTCATAATATTCACCAGTGTTTCTTCATCGAGAACACAGTCAATGTCGAAGTCTCTTATTCTTTCTTTTATGCACTCTTTTTCTTTGAAGATCTTTGATAAGTTGACATTTCGGTGGTCATTCAGGGTTTCTTTCATTTGCAGCAATACAGTCTCTGATTCCTTCTGGGGTTCTTCCATGGTCTTAGTTGCTTGACCTTTCTCATGGTCTTCTTGTCTCATATTCATTCTTTCAAGCTTAGCAATCATTCTAGGGCAATCTAAAACTTCATGGTCCATAGATTTACAACAAAGACAACTAGGTCTTCTACCAGGGCATTCCTTAGCTAGATATCTCGATATTCTGCAACTGTAACAAAGGGTTAATCTTCTCTTTCTTTTAAATGATCCCCATCCTTTCATGTACTGTGCACTAGGATCATAGTAGCTAACCTGCAAAAAAAATATTTCTAGGATCCTGCATCCATTGGTTAGTCCAAACATTCTTTCTATGCATAGGTATAACATATCTTTCACTATTCTTATCAAATCTTCTTTCTTCTAGCTATGCCCTACTAGGACAAAATTTATCAAACATACCTAGATCTGTACTTTTTGAAACAAAAATTTCCACTAATCTTACTTTCAGCAAAGCACAAAGCTTCCCGATCTAAAACTTTTCACTATTCTTACCTTTATCAGAGCACAAAGCTTCCAGATCTTACCTCTTTTCTTCGGATCTGACTTCTCTTCTTAGCACGGAGATTCACAAGTCAGTAGAATATTGCGCACTTAGGCAACAGATCCATGCACAGATCTTCTTCTTCCTCAGTTCCCAACAATCACAGTTTCAAGTCCCAATAACGGAACCATTTGTTGGGATAAGGGAAGACCCAGGGTTCAACGCTACAACAATGCACCAACAAAACCCTAACTACCCACCCTTTCGACAACACTTGCGAAGAAGATGAAGGCTCACCCGACGTAGAGGTAGGGGTGGTTGAAGGACTCCAGTGTCTACAATCTTAGCTGGGACACAAATCTGTGACTATAACACCTTAACAGAGCACTAAGCAGTTATAGTTCATCAATATCTAGTCTTAGTTTACAATGCAGTTAAACCCTAAGAGAAGATCATCGCAGTATTTATACAGATCCAATAGATTCAAGAACTAAGCATACTAACATAGATTAGATCTAGCATTCATTTATGTTATTCAACACTAAGCTACCATATTAGATTCATCTATCATCTAACAATGCACTAAGAATTTAATCATATAAACAAGAGAGCAACCATAAAGAACAAAGCATTCACAACACAGGATGTACATGGTTCACCCCCACCTTGGGGCTACGTCCAACAACTCTTTGTCTTATTTATTATCTTCTCTCAATCCTCTACATGCACAGAGCCACAAAACCCTACTCCGCATAGGACAGGATATCTGCGCGCACTCCGCCGAATCCTCTTTCCCTGAGTAGATCTAGGTACAAAGCCTTACACAACCTTTTACAGTCACTTGCACTTAGCCTTGCAAGTCTCACACAACATGCACAAAGAAATTACAATCACCAACTGCACTTAGCACTTAGCATGACTTACAACCCTTCAATCACATAGATCGAACTACTTCCTAGATCTACTAGCTTTCTATTTATACATTACAAAATCGGGCCTAAACATGGGTAAACCCATGGGTAAGCATTTCCATACCTGTTTCATAAGCCCAAAAACCCAAAAATCCCTAAAAAGGGGTTGAGATCCTCTTTCCATACCTGTTTCGTCTTGCACTCTGCCTTCGACAGCCTGTTGAAGTCCCAAAAATAGGTCAAACATGACCAAGGATCCTCAAAACTTGATCGAGGGCCAACAACCTGCGTTATTGAATGGTGACCTTTAACTTATGATGATTTCATCTAGTACTTGAGATGTCTTCAAGTTCTTATTGAGATTTTCAACTTCAACCCTTAATCAGATGACTTCTTCTTCAAGCTTCTCACAATCTTCTTCTTTCTTCATCATCTGGATCTTCGTTACTTCTTTCGTTCATTTTTCTTCTTTAATTTGGGTATTCAAGGAGATGTTTCTTCTTCAAATATTATTTATTTTTTACTAAATCTACTTCAATCTTGTTTATGTCCTCAGATATTTCCTTAAGGTGACTTTTCAAAATATCTTCTCTCCTTTATGCGTCCTTTCTTACTGATACTATTTTGGCTTCCAAACACTAATTTTCTTCGAAATGATTTTTGAATGTTTCTTCAATCACTTTGGTTTCTTCCAGCTAAACCTTTATATTTATGATAATCTGTCAGACTTCTTTATAATTTTTGTTAGTATTTTGAGAACCCTCCTTTAGCTTGATCAGTTCTTCCTTGAAGGAATTGTTTTTCTTCCTTTCTCTTTGTAGCTCACTTAAGGGGTTGATTAGTTATGCTTCAAGTTCTACTTCACATTCTTCTTCATTTTCATCTGTCTCACATGATAATATTATTTCCTCTTGTTCTATCTCGTTCTATCTCATCATATTGATCAACATGCTCTAGATATATGATAAGAGGAGATTCCTGAGAGTAGATATTATGTATCTTATCCCAAATCTCTTTGGATGATGAGCATTGTCCCACTTTGAATTTCAACGAATCAAGTAATCCATCCAGAATAACATCCATTGTTGTTTTGTTATTCCTTTTCTATTCCTTCTTGGTTGCAGTCTTTGGAGGTTTCTTTGAGGTAATGTATCCTGTAACAAATGAGTCTCAAACATAAAACCCATGTTCCTATAAAAATACTTTCATCCTTCTGCTCCATATCTCATAGTCCTGAACATAAAACACTAGTGTTCCATTATCCATGCAATCCTTTATCTACCTTCCATTGGTTAGACTATTTTATGAAGGACCCACTCTGATACCAATTGTTGGAATATTCACTAATACTGAGCAGGGGGAGGGGGTGAATAAATATTGAGCACTTTTTACTTCTTTTAACCATAACATGTAAAACATTACATCATCAACAATTTATCATTTATGCATTTAAGATATTGTTGCATTCAGAATATCATCAACATATAACCACAAATACATAGTACACAAAAAATTTAAATGGAAGCCCAAATGGGAGAAAACCACAGAATGTTTTCTTAATATATCAAATCAATATTACATTCATAGGAAGCACCAAATTCCAATATTCTCCAACACCAACTAGAAGAAAGAACCAAACCCTTATTTACAGGCTCCAACCTCAAGGAATCTACAAATCCCTACATTCTCCACCTCCAATTGGAAGGAGGCTCCAACCCCCTATTTGCAGGCTCCAAACTGAAGGAAGCTATGACTCCCTCAATTCTACTACTCCAACTGGAAGGAGGATCCAACCCCCTAGTTTACAGGCTCTAACCTGAAGGAAGCTACAACTCCCTGAATTCTCCAGCTTCAACTAGAAGGAGGCTCCAACCCCCTTTCCTTGCCCCTTCCTTCCTCCCTTGACTATAAATGTAGACTCAACCTGTCACTCTTACTATCACCGATATTGATACATCATGATCAATATGTCACTTTCACTATCACTGATATTGATACATCATCATCATAAAACCTAATACATCATCATCATTACACCACATAAAATTATGCCAAGATCACCAAGAACACTATCCAAATCATGTGCTCAAAATCACCATGATATGCATCAAAGCATGTACCATATCCCTCAAATCATATGCTCAAAATATCAATATATGTCTCTAGCCATGTGCCAAAGACCTCCAATATATGCCTCAATCATATACCATAACATCAATACACAAACCTCAAACATTTTCCATAACCTCTAAGATATTCTTCAAAGGATATACCATAACATCCATGATGTGCCTCAACCATATGCCAACACCTCCAAGATATGACTCAAGAACATGCAAAAACTACTTAGATATAACCCTCAAAACATACATAAAGACATACCTTTCATTATGCTAAAACCCTAGTACATCATATCTCAGATCATTACCTTCCTTGGCTTCAGCATCAACCAGATAGCACCATCATCAAGCTTTTCCTCAACCTCACGGGACTAGACCGAGAAACAGGTAGTGCCTCGCATGACAGTGCTTATACAACCTGCAAGGGCCTCATGGAACACCTTAGACTTGACCCATGGGGGTAAACTCAGATAGGGTTTCTAAAAAACCTTCTCGCATCTGCAGCTTCGAGCGCTTTCTCCTTTGCACAATTTTTCTACCTCGGATTCTCTAAGAGATTACATACTTGCTTGATCACAAATCACTTGGTTCATTATCAAATGAGAGGTTCTTGATGTGTATTTATACTCTTCCAAGTGTCTCCTTTACTTGTCTTTGGGGCTGACCTATAACTTCTTATTTGCAACAACTTTTCTTCTTTCCTGATTTTGGGGCCGACTTGTAGCTTCTTGTTGCAACCATTTAGGGACTTCTTGACCATACTTAGCGACTTCATATTTAAGAGGGCATAACTTCTCAACCGTGAGGAACTACGTGGTGTACCACCTACTGTTGGAAATGACATGACAAAGACTATCCATCTAATGAGGTTTTTCATGCATTTCTGATTTCCTTCATATTTGTTTTCTTCAACCAACTTTGGGATTCATGACCACACCTCTAGGGATTCTTGTAGAATTCTTCAAAGCGTCTTCCAGAGAGGGCCATCCTTAGAGCTACGCCATAAGAAGACCGCATTGGAGACTTATTCAAATGCACCCATCACTTCTAAAGACTTCTAGACTTCATCTAGGGGTTGACATTAATGACAACCAACTTTCCAACATAAACATTATTTATATAATTATGTGGAAAGTAAACTACACAGAAAAAATTGTTTCCTTCAAATATTTGAAAAATTAGTGAACCCCATCTCGATCATAGGGTGAGTGAAGATGCAAATTTACTATCCTTTCATTTTGACTACGAAAGGAAAAAAAAAAACTACTAATTTAAAATAATAAAATATAATAAAAATAAGTTTGTTTTACTGTTTTCAGATTTCTGTGGTGAGGAGTTTGGAAGTTATTTGTCGGATAATCCACAGTTGGTGTCATTTTTGTCATCGATGTTTCGAATCCGAATCGGGATTCATCATTGGGACTAATTGTCAATTGATAGCTTGTTGATCCCAGTCAATTAATAATTAAGATGACGTTTTTAGATTTAACCTAGGTTGGTTGTCTAAAAACCTAATTTACAGAGTTTTAAACAAAAATTAAACTAAATAATAAATTAATAATATATCATAAATTATTATTAAGGTTGAATGTAAAAGTTTTAATAGTGTTTTAATTTTATATATGTATAAATGTAAGTCTAGGGTTTGAATTAGATTGACTTTTTATTTATTTTATTAGTACTTTTAATTAATTGAATTATATTTATAGTTAATGTAAGAAGGAAGTTTTTTGGGGGGTGTTAAGGGTTGGTTGTTTTAGGGTTAGAGTTAGATAGTTATTTTATTACTTATTAGTACTTTTAATTTATGTTTAAATTTTAATGTACAAAGTTTAGTGAACTAATAAATTAATAATATATCCTAAATTATTACTAGGTTGAATGTATAAATATAGGTATAGGGTTTTGAATTAGATTGACTTTTTATTTATTTTATTAGTACTTTAATTAATTGAATTATATTTAGTTATGGTTTGGTTGTTTTAGGGTTAGAGTTAGATAGTTTTTTATTTTATTATTTATTAGTACTTTTAATTTACGTTTAAATTTAATGTATAAAGTTTAGTGAACTAATTACTACATTATCGAAAGGAACCTTTGAGTTAGGTTTTAGTTGATTAGAATAAATCTAGGGTTTTAAAGGATTGTTTTTAGTAGTGTTAAATTGTATATTAAGTATGATTTTTAGTATTATTAGGTCTAAGTATTGAAGGTTTTTGTATATAAAAATAATCTTAATAAGTTTAGGGTACTAAGTAGATACATATATAAGAGAAACTGGGGTTTTAATATATATATAGTGTCAAATGATTAGGGTATATGTAACTTAATTATTGATATATATAGTAGTAAGTGTCTATAATTAGAATTTATAAAGTAGGTAATACAGGTTAGTTAGACCCCTAAGTCTATGAACTGACACAAAGGAACACCTAAATAAGCAAGGAAAGAAGAAGGGAGGTGTCATACCTGATTTGATCTATGAGGGTCTCTAAGTTGGTTGATTAATGGGTGCCAAAAGATGCTCACCTCCAGGCCAACGTCTATGTTCATATAGTTGGGGTGCTTGATTATTTCTAGAGCTTCTCTTAAGCGTCTCATGTAGTAATGATCCTCTTTTGCTAGTATCTTTGTATCCTCAAGGAAGACATGATGTTTGGTCTTAAGTGAGTGTTCTGCTAAGGCCGAGGTGTGAATGCGTTCATTTCTAATGTTTTTTCCATTTTCCTTAATCATTACCTGAAATGATCGTCTGGTTTCCCCAATGTAACATTTCACGCATGAACAAGAGACCTTGTAGATGCCTTTTCCTTGTTGTTGGTCTATAGGGTCCTTTATAGACTTCATTCTTTGTCTGATGGTAACTAGGGGTTTGAAGGAGGTTGTAATTTCTTTCTTTTTTAAAAAAATTTCAATCTTGTCTGTGACACCCTGAATGTAAGGAAGAAAGGCCTTTATGTTGGAGGTTTGATCATTTTGTACACGGGTCCTACTATCCTTCCTATCCATTGCCTTTTTGATGTCTCTATCTTTATACCCGATGTTCTTAAAGACCTTATTCAAGTGGTCTATTTCTTCCTTTAGATGTTCTTTGTCGGAAATTCTTGTTGCCCTTATCGCCATGGTGTTGAGAACCCCCATCTTCTGAGAGGGATGATGGTGGGAATCTGCATGAAGGTAGCTGTCTGTGTGAGTTTTCTTCCTGAAGACCTTGTGTCCAAGTGTACCATTTTTGTTGCTAGTCATAAGAATGTCTAAGAAGGGTATGTTGTTGTTTTCTTCTAATTCCATGGTGAATTTTATGTTCTTTGAAATACCATTGAGGTGCTCAAAGAATCTGTCTAGTTCTTCTTTTCCATGAGGCCATTTGACGTTGGTATCATCAACATACATTTTCCATCTATATGGTTTAAGGGGATATGTTTCGAGGTCATTTTTCTCAAACTTATCCATGTATAGGTTGGCTATGATTGGGGATAAAGGGGATCCCATGGCTACTCCTCTTGTTTGTTCGAAAAACTCTCCTTGGAAACTGAAGAAGGTTGATTTTAGACAAGCTTCTGCAGTTTGGTTGTTTGAGGGTCTGCAACCTCATTTATAACTTGAATGGCCTCATCTAACGGGATCTTGGTAAAAAGTGAAACCACATCAAAGTTGATGAGCATATCCTTTGATTCATTATTCTCCTCTTTTATGAGTTCCACGAAGTCTCTTGAATCTTTTATGTATGAGTCTGTCCTGCCAACCAAAGGTCCTATGATCCTTGCTACGTACCTGGCTAGTTCATAGGTTGGGGAACCGATCGTGTTGACAATTGGTCTCAGAGGAACTCCTTCCTTGTGGATCTTAGGGAGTCAATATATTCTAGGAGTGATTAGGTAGCTTGGAGTTAGTCGTTTATTCATTCTTTCATCTAGGTTGGAAGCTTTTATGGCTTTCTTAACTTCCTTGATGACCTTGGATATTGTGTTGTTGTTTAACTTTTTATAACTTCCAGTCATGGTGAGATGTTCTATCATTTTGGTGTTGTAATCTATTATGTTCATGACTACTGTAGCTCCACCCTTATCAGCTTTCAAGATCACAATGTTTTCGTTGTTTCTGAGGTTCTTGATGGATTTGTGCTCCTTTTTGTTGGTGTTACTTTTCGGTGGTTTAGCTTTCTTGAGGACCATGGCATAGTCCTACCTGATAGCGTCCTTGTCTTCTTCACTGAGGTTTTTGATGCTATCTTCTACGTTGCAAAATATGTTTTCTATGGGGACAGGTTTCGGAGAAATGACAAAACCCAATCCTTTTTTCAAGATGTTTATTTCTTCATTTTTTAGATCGTGGTTCGACACGTTTATTACTTTTTTATCATTGTTTGTTGTAGCGTCCTCTTTGTTTGACGATTTGTCCTGATGATGAATCTCGATTCAGATTCAAAACGTCGATGACAAAAATGACACTAACTGTGGATTATCCGGCAAATAACTTCGAAGTTTGTTTTATTTAATGCTATTTAAAAATTTAAAATTTAAAATTGTTGTGTTGCATTTACATTTTTAAGTATTTGTATTTATTTAATTTTTTAATTTTTGTGTGTCATTTACAATCATTAAAGTAATATGTTTCATTTTCACTTTAAGAGTTTTCCTAAGTCTCATTGTTAAAATACTAAATTGACTAAGTCCCATTGTTAAAATACTAAATTGTGAACTTAAATGCTAACTTCTAAATTTCCTTACACCGGTTTGGTGATAGACTTTACGCTTTGATACATTATACTGATCACGAAGCAAATAACATTTAGATACTAAATAGTAAAACTAAAATGCAAGCTATGAAACAAAAAAAAACAATATATACAATCAACATGAATGTTGATTTCATATTTCTAAATATAGAAGTTGGGTTGAAATTGTTACTTGTACCCTACTTTTTCACATGTCTCTCTCAGAATGCTACTCACTCACATAACATTGCTCAGACAGCCACACAACTTGACTCACTTCAAGAACCCAATGTGAAAAGGAAAATGAAAATTGGTTGGCATATAATACATGAGAGGGGGTTTATATATAGGTAAATATTAAGTTCTTGGTATAATGCATGAGGTATAATGCATGAGGAGGGTTTATTTATTGGTAAATTTTAAGTTTAAGGTATAATGCATGAGAGGGGATGTCTTAACTTTTATTACTAGGAAGAGAATGAGATGATCAAACTCTTTCACATCAAGATTCAGATCAAGAATATCAAGGTAGATGCTTTGTCCAATTCTGATTCACGGGCTAATCTCATAGCAACAAATTTGGTTAGGAAGCATCTCACTCTTCACTTGAGTCTTTCGGATCAAAAGGAACTATGCATATCTTAGATTTTAGAACTCCAAACCATAGATTTAGACTCGAGAATACAATACTTGAGATCTACACTTAAAGAAAATGATTACCTTAAAAAGTATTGGTTGTGGCTACTTGCCAAAGTGGAAAAGAAGGTATATGCATGGTGTAATAAGTGGATTTCTAGAGATGGTAGGTTGGTTCTAGTTAAGGAAGTCTTAGAATCCATTCTAGTAAATTGAATCACCTTGACTTCGATACCCAAGGGAATTTTTGGGAAAAATCAAACAACTTTCTTTCAGATTTCTTTGGTTTGAGTCAAAAGACAAAAATACCCTTTGTCCTGGCTTCTTGGAAGAGGCTATCCATTTCGAAAGGACTTGGGGTTATGGGATGAAAAATATCTCTCTCTTTTCAAAGGAACTGGAAGTTAAGAATATGTGGGGACTAATTCATGGCATAGGCTTCTAGGCACAAGTCCTTTAAGAAAAGTATTAAAGTATTTGTTCCATTGGATAAGAAATCCCCCGCCCAAAAAAAGTTCAAAATGGCTCCATTATGTAAAGCCGTCCTGAATGCTTTCACGATAATTAATAATTAGTTGTATGGGCACCAAGTGCTATTAGAAAAATACCTTTAGATTATAAACAACAACAACCACACACTCCTTCATCACCTTATTCACCTTATTTGAGATTTAAAGAGAGGAGGCTTCTACTTTCTCAACCAAGTATGGCATAGAGATTATGTCACACGTCGAGCCTCTTGGTTATCAAGAAAGGAGGAATCATATATAGTTGTTTGGTTTTAGGTCGAAATAAAATTATTATTTTATTTTTTTTTAAATAATTTTTTTTATTTAATTATTTGAATGGAATTTAATTATGAAAATTTGTAATGTTAACAAAAACTTTTGTAGTTTTTCAAATTCTAATATTATAAATGGATTTTGAAATGTACATTCTCACTTAAACTACAATTTTAGTAATTAAAAATTATAATTTTCATCATTTTTAAAATCTTATAAAATCTATTAAAAAAATTAATGTAATTTGAATCATCCAAAAAAAAATTTGCAAAATTTGATTAAAATAATAATAATAATAAATATATTTTGTAAAATTTGATTAAAATAATAATAATAAATATATTTGCTATACAAAATTCATCCTCCAAAATTGAGTGGTACCCAATTGAAAAACACATTTTTTTTATTGGACAATAAAATATATATACTTGAAATATATATAATAAAATATATATACTTGAAATATATATATATATATAGTGATATATATATATATATATATATATATATATATATATAATATTTAAAAATATTTTTTATAAATATTTATAAAGTGTTCTTTTAATGTATGTTTTATGTATATATGTTTATATATTTGGAATATATATATATATATATATATATATATATTCTTTCAATGGTATTAGTTAGACAAAAATTAGTTGTTCATATTTATCATTTTTCTTCACCATATTGTTAAATATGTAATTTATAAAATTGTATTAGATGCGGTTATTAATCTTCACCATATTATTAAATAATATGTAATTTGTAAAATTGTATTAGATGTGGTTATTAATCCACCTTGGCTATTGGGTCACCAACCCCGTCTACTTACTTTGTTACTAGGAACTCATGTAAAAATATTTATATAGATAATATAGGATATAATTGATATATTTGGAAATTTTTAAGGGTCTTATCTTCCTATGCAAAATTTGCATAAAGGCATTTAACCTATTTGTTTAGTAAATAATTTTTTGAGTATATTATTTATATGAAATGTTATAATAAAAAAAAATGATTTTTAATAATTAAATTTTACATTTAGATTAGATTTTTAGGTTTTTATTTTTCTTTTTAATTTCCTAAATTTTAACATTATAAATAGATTTCTAAACCCCTTATTCTTAACATAATATATAGCATTCAGTTCACAGTTATTACCTATTAATTTGTTATTTCACCAAAATAAATTTGCATCTTTCTTAGAATTTCATATTAAATATTCAATTTTCTTTTTTTTTTAATATTTAAACCTATTTATTTACCCTTACTTCCATTGGTTGATTAAATTGAACTCTTATTACCTAAGTGACGGGGGCATTCTTGGGATAGCCTAAGTGACGGGGGCATTCTTGGAATGGAGAAACTTTTTTATGACCTTTGTTTAGAATATTTATTTACCTTGGCATTTGGCCACTAACGTTGACACTCTGCTTTAATGCCCGTGCCTGGGGGCATTCTTGGTATAGAGAAACTTTTTTATGACCTTTGTTTAGAATATTTATTTACCTTGGCATTTGGCCACTGACGTTGACACTCTGCTTTAATGCCCGTGGGGCATTCTTGGTATGGAAAAACTTTTTTATGACCTTTGTTTAGAATATTTATTTACCTTGGCATTTGGCCATTGACGTTGACACTCTCCTTTAATGCCCGTGCCTGTCCTGTTTGACGTTGACAGTCTGCTTCAAAGTCTGTCGCACATTGTATTGTGATTGACATATTAATGTAAAAAGCACGCCAAGGTCTTCAGAACGTTGTTTTACAACTTCTCACCGAAAGCCATGCATGTATTTCTGTAAAGTGGCTGTGCGTTCCTTCTCGCATTTCTGGAAACAAATAATTATGTCCTTGCTACAACAATTGGAATTTTTGGAAACAAATAATTATGTCCTTGCTACAACAATTGGAAGAAGACTAGATAAGCTGCTTAAATGCCCCTGATTTTCAATCTACTACTCTTCTTTATTGTATCGCTGGGTAGTATATAGTAATGAGTTAGCATTGATTTTTATATTAGTTGTGTGTTAACTTGAAAAATTTATATCAATTTAAATGTTCAACATAACAATTAAAAAAAATTATTTTTTTAAAAAACAAAAATAATAGGTTTTTAACTTTTTATTGGTCAATAACTTGATAATGTTATTACAGCTTTCACGTATTTCCAAACCTTAAATTAATAAAAAAAAACAAAATCACAAAAAAACTCAAACCTCCCCACAAACTGTCAAATCTGAAACAGATGGAGCACATGTGCTCCTAGTTGTCCTTGCTGTCTTATCCTCATCCAGAAACGTGGTGGAAATGGTGGCTAGACGCTATGAGACTACACCCTTTTAACGTTCGATCAGTTTTCGAGAGCGTGATAAATGGACTGGGCGACGGCGAAGGCCACACGTGTCACATATATCGTTAACAAACAAAATCCTATGTGTCACTCATTTCAATCGTTCTACTTGATTTACCCCGAACCGAATATTGCAGGAATATACCACTTTGTTTTTGCATCATCCCTGTGGGTTGCAAATGCCGGTTTGGGGTTAATTTCCTTAGTTTTTAACCTCCCTGTCCTGTTTTATCTCTACTTACTATTTAGCTTTATTTGCCATATTAAAGGTGGGCGAGCGTGGTCCTTCTTTATTAAAACATAAATATATATAAAAAAAAAAAAAACACAATTCCTTTTTATTATTATTATTAGTAAAATATGTATTTTTATATTTAATAATATTTTTATGTAAATATTATATATAGTATTAACATTTATATATATAAGTGATATTTTTTTTTTATATTATATTTATTTATTAAAAAATTTTGAGTCATTTAAAGGGAATGCATATCTGTATTGCAATAATTATTGGGATTTTGATCAACTAGTGTTGATTATGAGAAGTATAGATCTGCATTCTTTTCAAATGACTAAAAAAATGTTTAAATATTATTTATATAAACCATGCAAACACTAAAAAATAAAGTTTTTGAAAGCCGTAAATGCAGCATGCTGCCCTTGTTTCTAATAGCTTAGAATATAGAATAATAATTCAAATAATGACAGTACGACCTATGTAAGAGTTTAATTTACAATACATACTTTGCTTCGGATATAGAAGGATAGATATTGACTGAGTGAACCCTATTGAGATCCTTACAGTCTAAGAATTGTTTGAGTATTATACATCCGTATTTATGCAATTCCTTGATTAATTAAACTTGGAAAACGGTTTATCAGCTGAGCTTGAGCTTTATATTTTAAGGTATGAGTATTCAAATGAGGCAATATTTATGTTCAGATATACTTTCTCTCCGAGATATTTCGAGTTAAGCTTATTCAAATGCCTTACTTTTTAGGTTAAGAATTAGTTTGTCGGTCTTCAATATTTCAAAAGTGTAGATCTTGAGCGAGTGAGTCCTAATGAGAGATCCTTAAAGTCTAGGCATTGCTTACCATTTTATATCCGTATTATGCAATGTCGTCATTAATTAAACTTTTTATCAACTCGACTTGAGTTTTATATTCGAAGATAACATTAATCAAATGTTACAATGTTTTTGTTCAGATATAATTTATTTCCCAGATATTTTGGCTTGAGATTATTCAAATGTGGTAATATTCACATTAAGAATTAATTTCTCTCTTCCCTATTTCAAAAGTAATATGATCCAAATTGGGTAATTCGGTGCCTTGGGAAGTTAAACATTTTGGATTTGAATTTGGATTATATATAATGATATCTTCTTTCAAAGATCATGAATATATTTCATATATAATTAGCCTTTGGCTAGAAAGTCACTTAAAAGAGTTAAAGGCCAGGTCAGGTTTAGGAGATATCATTCAACTGTGGACCATCTTGTTACCTTTAGGATCATTGCAAAGGAGTTCTGCAATACTAAAACCAATCTTTTTTGGTGTTTTGTTGACTTTAGAAAAGCTTTTGACATGGTTCCTAGGAAAAACTTTGAAATAGGTTGGAAGAGATAAAAGTGTCTCTCAAGTTGAAGATTGTTGCAATAAGGATGTATGATAACATTATTGCTAAGTTTAAAAACACTGAGGGTAGGTCAAAAGAGATTATCTGCAATATCGGAGTTAAACAAGGTTGCCCCTTGTCCCCTACCCTTTTTGGCATATAAATTGACAAGTTAGAAGAATTCTTGGAAAAAGAATGTTGTGTCGGCCCTACTCTCACTGGTATAGTCATCAATCTTCTTCTTCATGCCGATGATATCGTTCTTATGGCAAGGAGTTCCGATGATCTTGAAAACCAACTAAGAATCCTCAAGTATTTTTGCTCCAATATGGGTATGACTGTTAATACTAATAAGACTAAGGTCATGATTATTAAATCCAATAAGATCCCTTATGATACATTTGTATATGAAAACAACAACTTGGAGGAAGTGACTTCATACAAATATCTTGGAATTGATATTCACCACAAGCTCAATTGGAATTATAGCATTGAGAAAAGGATTATTGGGGTTTGGAAAGCTTATTATGGGCTTGAAAACAATTGTAAATCAACTCATCTTTGGAGTTGGGATAAAAAGAAACTCCTCTTTGAGACTCTTGTTACAAATGTTATTCTTTATGGTTGTGAAGTCTTGGGCGATAGTATCTCTCGTGAATCCTGGAGAAAGATAGAGCAAATACAAAAGAATTTTATAACCTATAATCTCAAAATTAAAGGAAATACGCCCTATCCCATCCTCCTCTTAGAAACAAGCCTCTCCCCCATTGAGAGCATGGCTATG
>SNQJ01S0011859.1:129653-140506 GCA_010110895.2 Picea sitchensis | reverse complement strand
TCTTAGAAACAAGCCTCTCCCCCATTGAGAGCATGGCTATGACTAGATACCTAATGTATAAGAACAAGTTAAACAACATAGAAGACAAGAGGCTACCTAAAATTGCTTCAAAATCAAGTCATAACCACCATCGACTCAAGCAAGGATGGCATAAAGACGCCCAGTCTTGGCTAAACTATTGGGGAATCATAGAAGAAATCATTTTGCAGAATAAAGATACTATTGAAAAAAACGTCAAATCAAAATTTAAGGAAAAAATGTGGTGTGATAAAGAGTTAGAGGAAAAAAGAAAATTAAGATATTATAAAGATGTAATCAACCCTAATCTAGAAGATCAAAATTATCTATCTGTTTTGCCAAGTGTAAAGAAAAAAATAAACATTGCTAAGATAAGAACAAATTCTCATTAACTCCATAGTGAAATTGGGCGTTGGTCAATTCTTAAAAAGCCATGGGATGAAAGAGTGTGCCACCTTTGTGACACTAAGAAGGTTGAAGATGAAAAGCACTTTCTCTTAGATTGTCCAGCCTATACCCATATTATATCTCATTTTCAAAATATGTGTCACACTACCAACCTTCCTAACCTCTTAACTCAACGAAAGTATGGTGATCTTGGAAAGCTTATCTTAATGCTTTTCGAGCACAGAAACAAAATTCTAAAGAATTACAAGTAATCACTTACGCTCTTAAGGTCCAATAAACCAATTCAATCTTAATGGATGTTAATCATCATCATCAATATTATTTATTAAAAATTATTAAATAAAATTTAAAATAATATATATCATAAAAGTTTATTAAAAACTATTATATAAAATTTGAAATAATATACATATATAATAAAAATTTAAAATATATTCATATACAATATTATTTAATAAAAACTATTAAATAAAATTTAAAATATTTTTTTTATTAAATATCATTTAAAATAATATGTATCCTAACAATTTATTAAAAACTATTATATAAAATTAAAAATAATTTATATAATAAAAATTTTAAATAATATGTATCATATAAATTTATTATTATAAAATTTAAAATAATATATATCATAAAAAATTATTTTTAAACCATCTTTTGAAAAATGATTTTTAAACAATCTTTTAAAAGTAGTTTAAAAACATATATTACTTTTTAAATAATCTTTTAAAAATGGTTTAGAAACATATATTTATTTTCAACTAGAAAAATATCTCATTTTTCTTTCTACAATAAACACAACCTTCTCAACCTATCATTCTCGGTGAACATTTATATGTATATGGATTATGCATTTAGATATTAAAATATGCATTGGATTATAATTTTAATAGGATATTAGCTATTCTAAAATAATTCATTAATTCAATAGTGTGCATTTATATATAATAGTAAGATTAACCACATTAGTGTTTGGTATAAGTTGTTAAAGTAACAATTTTTTTTTGTTTGTATTTTAAATATGTAATTATAAATTTAGTTTTTTATAATAGATTAAATTTTAATATTTAAATGATAAAAAAGTATTATTGTATTATCAAGGATAATGTAGTAAAAATAAATCAACTTATAAAATATAATTATGAGTTTAATATAATGTTGAAATTAGAAGTATATTACCATAAAAGATGATTACTAGAGATAGCCATATGGATGATTACAAGGGATGCTAACTTTCTTGCACCTAGTATTTAGGACAAAAAAGTTTATGCAAATCTTAATATTTAAACGTTTATGTTTATGTTAGTATATTAGTTTTTTCTTTTAATTAAACTTGTAAAAAAAAAATTAACAATACAAATTAATTATTAACAATACAAGCAAGTATTAATATAAACAAAATTTAAAATGCGAATATAGACTCTTAATTACTTCTCTTAAATTAGTGATAGCAACAAATTAAAACATATGATTTCAAATATTAACTTCTTTGCATGGCAAAATATATATGTTTATCATTAAAAAAAAAAAATGATTAAACTATCATAATGACAATTAACTTTAAATTTAAATGTATTACTGTATTTAAATTTAAATGTTTTAATGACATTTGATTTGTTTTTATTGTATTTCACTACATTTATACTTTGGGGCGGGATGGGTGAATGGAGCACCTTCCCCTCCCTGCGCCACCTTACCAACTATGCTTTTTTACTTTAGTGAGATTTTAGGTTTATAAAATACCACTACAGGTTTATTGTACTGTAGCTCTTAAAATAATAAACATTGGTTGTAACGCATGTTTACTGCCTCCCATTACATGTAAAGCATCTTTTAAAAGCATCTTTTACTAAGTGTTGTGTCATTTCTATTAATTGTAGCCTTACCATTTCCACTGTCTCTTGCATATATCTACATGGAAATGAAAGTTTTATGGTTTCATTGAAGTTTTTTTTTTTACAAAGCAGAAAATAGAAAAAATTGCAAAATTTTATAGAATTTATGGTGGTAGATGATTTAATTTTTAGTAGCAGTGTATCAATTTACCTAAACAAACTAATGTATGACCAAGTTGCTCTTGTTCTAAATTCTTGCATAGCGGTTTGATAAGAATATTGTCGGTTGCTTCATCCTTTCTCATCGAGGGTTGTCGATTCCTTACTTCCTCACATGCACACCATATAAAAGAGATCAAAATAAATATAAGTCATTTATAAGCCTTATATAAAAAACATACTAGCTGGTGTTTATTTTCAATATTAATTGCTCATAGGCGAGTTTAGCTTCACATTTGCGAAAAAAAATATAATTTCCATTCTAAAAGAAAACTAATTAATAGTTTCGTGACTGGTTCTTGATTATAATTCATTAATTAATTAAATATAATCTCAAAAATTTGGCCTGGGATAGTCATTTATAGGCAAATATTAAGCTTCGGTGCTACCATCATGGGGTTTGAAATTTTTATTTTCATTAATCAACCCTATAGATAACCCGCTTACAGTAGCAGAGTAAGGTTTCTATAAATACATTTACAATATTAGAGGGAGGATCGCCATAAAAGGTAAGTAAAAACGGGTTCTGTGGCTACGGATGGTCATCACGGTCAATGCTAGTGAATTTTATGAAACAAACTTCACATTAATAAATAATCGTGCAATGGTTAAAATATTTTGGCACATGTCTTATACGAGAATATGGATGAACTAGTTTGACCCATGTCCTTGTATGAGGCACACTATTCATTGAATGAACTAAGGTGGTCAAATGGTGTTGGTTCATCAAAGAGATCAACGCCATTCTTGAGTGCTCGGCCACATTTGGATGAGAGATGGAATCCACGTAGATTGTAACTATAACATGCGTCAAGACTCAAATCTTTTTTCTTTGAATTGAATTGGGGTGTGTAACGTACCCAACCACCGAGGCTTAACATGTGATGCAAAACTCTCTCTTTTACCATTCTTGATATGTTCTGCATATGAACAGAGTTAAGTGGAATAATAAAAACATACAACAATAATAATACATACATATAGACAATAGAAATTTCATAACGGAATATCATAATTCATAAACACCAACTATGTGTAGACCTTCCACGTTCCTACCAACCATAGACCACATTGCTCATAATATCAGCAGTGGGTCACCCTCAAGTTGGGGCTAAACTCTACCCATGCAAAGGAAGTTCTAAGTCAGTCTAGGACCTAACAATCAACAATAATTATCAAATTCAGGTGCCTAACCTAGCAATCAACGTACAGTCTCTCATTCCCCACATGTCTGCCCCACCCAAGGAAGTGTGCCCCTTTTCTGCTTGATAGTCCATCGAGTGCCCCATTTCCCTTCCGAGGCTTTAGCAACAAGCCAAACAGGAAATCTTAGAGCCCTGTAGTTGCAACTTGGCCTCTAGAAACCATCCTACAATCCCTCATCCCCCACATGCATGTCCCACCCCAAGAAGTGTTCCCCTTCTTTGCTCAACAATCCATTGGTTGTCCCACTTCCCTTCCGGGGCTTCAGCAATAAGCCAAATAGGGAATCCCAGAGCCCTGTAATTGTAGCTTGGCACCTTGGAAATTAATTCTCAGTAGTTCTTTCACATGGAGAAAATGCTCACGTGCCTGAAAACTTGCTTCTTCGACCACGGGCCTAACAAGCCACCTCTTTGTGACACGAACCTTCCACCCACTTCTTAATCTCCAAACTTACCAGGTACAGGAACAGGTACGATTGGTGGCATGGATCAGTGAAAAATGGTAAGAATCATGAATGAATAATAGTGAGAAGATGGGGAATTACACTATATCCCCAAATATATATGCATGTGTCCTTTAAGACACATGGCACCCAAGGGACTCCCTTTTCCCACTTGTAATTCATTCCCTTCCCACAGGAACAAGCATTGACTGTTAGCTTTCTCTCAATGACATCTTTGGATGAGAGTGGATTTGGAGTTGTCTTCTACGGTGGACATGTGTTTTCATATCCCGTGGGAGAAACTGCAGACACAACAATGATGTTTGGTGTCGGGTATGAGAGGTTGTACATGCTATTGGGATGACCTATGTCGGGGTCCAGTGGATTTCTGAATTTGGATTCTGTGTCGGAGAGTCGGTAGGTAGCACAGGAGAGAGAGTTGATTTTGGGGACTCAATCCTCTTCCAGGACTCTCAGAGGACTCATAAGGCATGAGTGGACACAAATGGATGATTTGGAGAGTGTGCAGTCTCCTAGGAACATGTCTTCAGTTCGTGAAACAATGGAGGTAGCAACAGAGGCTTTCAATGCAATAGGAGTAGTGGCTTCTTTTTCAAAGGGAGCAGAGACTTTTAGTACCTAGGGAAAAACTATGGCAGTTGATGAGTTGGAGACATATTCTGGTGGTGATACCAAAAGTACCTCTCTCGCTAAGAGAGAGTATTAGAATTGGTAGCTCAAAGGTACTTCTACATTTGCATTGCCAACAGGCAGAAGTGACTGAGCACACTTTCTCCCTAGGGACTTTATAATGTGTTTTTATAAAATAAATTTATAAAGTGATTTTATAAAGTGGGTCTTTTAATTTTTAGTGTAAAAGTGACTTTATGATGTTATGGGTCAATTTAGTGACTTAAGTGACCTCCACGAATGATTAAGTCATGACTGTTGATCTCATGAGGGCAAGATCTAATCTTGACCATTAATCTCATTGGAAGACCAAGGGTTAGGGAAGTTACACTTAGAAAGTGAATAAAGGCAACTCATGAGGGAGAGAGGGAGGGCACACTTTTTGAGGAGAGTGACAGGGAAGGTGAAAAGACATGTTTCCCAAGAGAGAGTGCTTTCTTGGAGGAAGAGCTACAACAAAGGGGGTTTGGCATGCAACCCAAGAATTATTTTTTGCATTTTTATACAGTCCATACAACAATTATATGAGGGGTCGTACAACTGTGTAAGATGGATGTACACCAAAAGAGGGGCATGGGAATCGCGACTGAGTGTTTGCAGTAGGTGGGAACAATTTCCTATGCAGATTTGTTGAGTATTTTTGTTCTGTATTGTAGTGTTTCTTTTGGCATGAAATTCTATGCAGACTGGTGATTGTTTGTGGAGATTTGTTGGTTGTCCTAGGCCGTATAGGCCATATAGTCTTGGCATTTTTCCCTAGATACAATCTAGAACTGTTTGTATAGAGAAGTACTCTGCTGATGTGGAGAGACAATTTGTGTTTTTATGTTGATACTATTTGTTGTTGTAAAAGTTCTGATTTTCCTAGAGTTGAATAAAAGTACTCTTTCTCTTCAAATCTGTCCTATTTTTTGAGTTATTCTTCATGGGTTATTGCCCAAATTTATAATGCCAAATGTGTAAATTTACCTAATGTTTATGAGTATTCCGTTGTTGTATATATTTCAGATTTCTCAATTATGTGTGCTTCAGCTCATAGTCCAATATTTTCATGCTATCATATTGCTATATTAATGTACAACTATAGGAAGTTGAAACTTATTATTTGACTAAGTGTGGACTGATATATTTTTAACAAAGAGTGCAAAAACTATAATATAGGCATCTACCATATTGAAGACATGGGATAAATAGTAATAGACCCAATATGCTTCTACACAATTGCTTCAAGATAAAGCAAGACTTTGAGGTTGGGAAATGGAGGAGATATTGAGGGGCATTTTAGACCTATAAAAAGAAATCATGCATTATAATAAGACATTAGACACTACATAAAGTGAATATATGAATATGTATGAATATATTTAGTGTAATTGATAAAGGGAACTAAATGAATGGTTAACTAGAATGTAGATAAATGCCTCAACCAATCTACAATGTATAAATACTCATGAAAAATGAATACATGATGGTTTGTTGACCTTAGTGTTGAAATTGTAACTATGGTCAATATTCATAATGTGAAAAGTAAAAAATGAAAATTTGTTTAGTATAAATATATATAATAAATAAGTAGTTATTTATTATCCAAAGGACATATTTTTTCATGGATGGTCACCATATGTTCTATATATATATATGAAACACTCATCATTGTAATAATATCAATTCCAATATATAATATCATTTCTTATGCAAAATCAACATGGTATCAGAGCAGGATTGGGCTTGACTCCCTCATGAGAACGCCCAAGTAAATGGAAACCAAAATTATGTGAATGCTAGCTGAATTGGGTACTCGTTTTATTTTGAGGAAGCAGGCGAGGAAATATGTTCTGTAAAAGAGCTGAGTACAGAGATAGCAAATGCTTATAACCACTGTTGCTAGTCACTCTCACAATCTCTAGATTCCCTATGTCGTTCATGCTGAGGTATTCAAGAAGCTCAAAAAACACCTCATAACCACAAGCTCTTAGGATTCCCGAGAGGTTAAGTTGCCCCTCCTAGGCCACATGCCCAGATTTATCTGTTTTTCCACTTGCGGGAGTGTTGCATATTCCAACACATTGAAGACTTGACTCACCATCCCTCCACGACTCATGGATTCAAGGGGCATACGCAATGACAAGGGAAGAGTTTGGCCATCCAGTTGGATTTTCGGTTTGGAGGATATTGCTTGCAACAGATGATGGTATTGTGCCCCATCCATCCTTCGATGCATTGGCCACACTATTGAAGCTACTTCTTGTGAAAGTTAGGGATGCGCCAATGCACCCACTATGCCCCAAAGATCCAAGACTACGTAGAATAGTTTGTCAAAATGCGCTTTTCAACCAAATTGATGGTTGGCGGGTTTGAGAACGTAAGCAGAAAAACCTCGAACGAATTCTCTGTTATTAATTATCTGCTCCTACACTAATAACGAATGGATTAAATTGACCAAACCCATCTGAAATGATGCATCATGAATATACGTGCATACTTTGTCAAGGACTGCAAGCATTTTAAGTTGGTGATCACGGAGATCGAACTTGTTGTTGTTGTGGGCATTAGCGAGAATGTCCACCAAAAACTGCAACCATTGGGACAAATCAGAGGTCGATTCCAGAGGGAATCCTATTATGAGCCTACTCAACAATAGATAACTCTCTTTCGAGTAAACGATTGAAAATTTGTCATTAATTGCATTATTTAATTCATGGAGAAATTGCAATAAATTTTGGTCTTTCAATTGATTTTCCTGCTGATATAATAAAACAATAACTACAACTTTTAGATCTATGGGCATTGAGATAATGTAGAAGGGAGGTGCCAACGTGTGCTCGTGACGCCATGCAACAATCTTTTGTATGATATTGTGATCGGGTAGTACCATATCATTTTCGTGTGGCATAATGTCGTTGTTATTGATCTTGATCGCCCCTTCCCTAAGATAGATGAGTGATTGTTGATCGTATGTTCTCTTTGTTGAAGGAACGATGATGAGATCCTTCATGAACTGCTTGCTTATGGGATAGATAAACTCCTTGGGCACTCTGTGTAGATATTTACATATGCAGCAGGAGAAGTTGTGGGTCACAACTTCATTGATGTGAGCAGAAAGATGGAAGCCCAACATTTCATCCCTGTAGAGATTATTTCCCTCGTGGGTCTCCTGGATGCCCTTTTTCTCTGCACTCTTGTTTCGGTTTTTCGGTGTAATAGCAACATTTTATCTATGGATTATATGTTTCAGACCCATGATCAAATCCTGTCGATAATTATTGTCATAAGTGTAGGCCTTAAGGTGATGGCATGGTACATGTACCAGAGGGCACTGCAGGTCTCTCCCATATCTATGATAGAAGAAGTGCCAAGAAGACATGTAAAATTGACCATTATGAATAACTCTCTAGTTAAGAGGGAGTGCTGAATTTTTGTAACTATGATTGGTCTTCATAATGTATATATTCGAAAAATAAATTCGTGAAAAGAAGGCTCGTGGCAAGAGGGTTCTCCCAAAAAGAGGGAGCAAATAGTGGGGCAAAACTGGACAAGTAGGGTTTTCTTCAGTGTAAGAGGGGGCTAGTTAGTTCATGTAGAAAGGAAGACATGGATGGAAAGACCTTCCAACATGATGTCAAGGAGAGACATTACCAAACGTCATGCTCATAGATAAAAAGTCTTTAGCAGCAGTATACCTCTAAAAGGGGATCATACCAGATAACACAGACAATTACAGTGATCATGGATACAACTAGTTAGACCCACTATAGCACATCTATTGTGATAGATCCAATGGAGGTGGAAGGCATAGAATAAGTTCCAAAGGGAGCAGTTGCAGATATCTAGAGGGAGCAGTTGCAGAGAGAGTGGAGGAGCTACTCTTAGTACATACAGATCTTCTTCCAGAGGATTTAGTTCTAGATTGATTATTTTTGGGATGACCCATTGTTCCTATTAGAAGATTGAGTATTCTCTAAGGGATTGGAGGTGTGGCACATGTTAGGTGATAAATTCCTCTGACATAGGAAGTACATAGTTGTGATCTTGCAGATATATGGCATGATGAACTTCAAGTCCATGGCCACACCCATGATATCAAATTTGAAGAAGAAGAATGAGGCAGCTTCATACTCAAATTTGGTGGACCCTACGATGTACAAACAACTAGTTGGGTCCCTATTGTACCTGGTGAACACAAGGACACATATATATTTATCTATGAGTGCCCTGATTCAGTTCATGAGTGAATCAAGGAAATTGCATTGGGTTGCCTCAAAGCATGTGTTGAGGTACCTATGTGGTACAGTTGGGTGCCAGATTTGACCGTGATATTCTATGACAATCAAAGTTGTGTGAAGCTTTCATAGAACCCGATGTTCCATGACAGGTTGAAGCACATTGAGATCAAGTATTATTACTTTTGTGATAGAGTCCAGAAGGGAGAATTAAAACTCCAGTATATCTCCACCAATGAGGAGATAGTATATATTTTGACGAAGCACTTGTCCAAAGGGAAGTTTGTGTACTTCAGGGTCATGTTCGGACTTGTTGATATTTCTCCCCTGGTTGAGAGGCAGTGATGATTTGTATCATTCTAGTAAAACTTATATATGATGCTTCAACATCATGCTAGTACAACTTAGATATGATATAAATGTCTTGAGACACATCATGTTAGTAAAGCTTAAATATGATGCATTAGCATCATGCTAGTACAACTTAGAGATGATGCATATTCCTGAGTCACGTCATGTTAGTACATCTTAGATATGATGTAGTAGCATCATGCTAGTATAACTTAGAGATGATGTAGATGACTTACATCATACGAGTACAACTTAGAGATGGTGCATTAACACCATGCTAGTATGGCTTAGAGATGATGCAGAGGCATTGATCTACATCATGGAAATACAACTTAGATATGATGCAGAGGCATTGATCTACATCATGGAAATACAACTTAGATATGATGCATTCACATCATGCTAGTATGTCTTAGAGATGATGTAGATGATACTCCATATCATGCTAGTACAACTTAGATTATGATGCATTCGCATCATGATAGTACATCTTAGAAATGATACAGTGGAGAAAATGGTCCAAGTTTGTACCATGAATGAACATTCTCTTTGAGTTTGCAGGTAGTGGCTAGAGTAGAGAGAGTAGTCCAGGACGAACATTCTTCTTGAGTTCACAGGTAGTGACCAGAGTGGGAAGAATGGTCCTTCTCCATGAGTTCATAGTAGTGACCAAAGTGGGGAGAATGGTATAGGGCAGGCACTCTTCCTGAGTTCACAATAGTGACCAAAGTGGGAAGAGTGGTCCTTCTCCTTGAGCTCATAGTAGTGGCCAGAGTGGGGAGATATAGGACGTACATTCTTCTTATGTCACAGTTATTGATCAGATTAAGAAGAATGGTCCTTCTATCCCAGGGACACTTATTTGAGTGTACAACACTTGATACCTACAACATCATGTCCAGATTACTTAGATAGAGTGTGGCTTAGATAGTTGATGTTGTATGATATGCCATGTGTTAGGATATTGACCAGGTTGTGGCAGTTGATGATGCTAATGTTGATGTTTCAGCATCAGGTAGATATTCTCCTAGGATTGTTCATGGTGATTTGACTAGTGGTGAATGGCCCAAGTGTAGTCTTCAAAGAACATAAGACTCAATGTACTAGTGTTCCTATAGTGTGTGGAAACATCGAGCAGACATTCACCCACAGGGGTGTACCTATGGTGAATGTCCTGAGTAAGTATCGAGCATACCTTCTCAAGGGAGATAGGATACATTTATCACAAAGGTGTACTTATTGTTCGACAACACAGGTATTCCAACATAGGATGAACACCTTTAGTAACCACTCACATAACCAGATCAAAGATCAACACATCGATGTTTTCACATGGTAAAACCCCTGCAGGGAAACATCCACGGCCCCAGCCAACACGGCCACTTGGAGCAGTTTATTAATGCAAAGAAAAAGATTACAGAGAGATTTTACAAGAGAGTTTCTCACAATCGATCATCGGCA